>JANRFK010004149.1:169769399-169783636 GCA_030068395.1 Apalone spinifera
GGGTAGCAGCGCGGGGGGGAAGGGAGAAGGTGCCCCTCGGCTCTCCGAGCGAGCACACGGGTTGCCCCAGGGCAAGAGGGACTGAGGCCCGATTGTCCCAGCCCGGGGCCGTCGGGCGCAGAAAAGCCCCTTCCGCGGGATTGGCAGGAGGGCAGCCGGTGCCGCAGCCTGGAGCATGCCGGCCCGTAGGCATAGCAGTGGCTGCATCCCCGGCATCCCGCTGCTCTCCCGTGCCCGCTGCTGACTGGCTTGTGCTCCGGGCAGCAGCTCTCCCTTTGCACGTTCCCAGCGGGCCCTGGGCAGGGGCTGAGACGAGCGGACGCCGTGTGTTGCCCCTTTCTGCAGCTAGCGCCGTCTGGCCAGTCTCATAGACTGCGATGTATCGACCCCCGCGTCTCGCGCCCCCGCCCGCGTCGGAGACCCCTGCCCAGGTCAAAGGGGGCAGCGACCCGGCCGGGAGTCCGTCTGCGCACAAGTGGCAGTGGAATTTCACCCGTTTTCATGCCCTTCCTTCCCTGCAGTTCTCCAAGCTCTCGGAACGTGGCCGGGGCTCCGAACGCGCCGCGCGGTGGCCTGCGGGATCTCTGCCCGCCGGGAGGGCCGGCATGTCCCTGTCGAGCAGCCACTCGGCCGGCGCGCGGCAGGGAAGGGCTGATGCGCTCTGACGCCCGTTAAGGGTGCACGTTCACGGGGCGGAACCGATGGAGGAAGCTACAAGGGCAGTGGTGGATTCTCCACCCCGCGGTGGCCTCTGACCAAGACCGGAGGCCCTTTTGGAAGAGCAGGCCGGTGCCGGGGAGCAGGGTGGAACGTGGTGGCTCGTGTAGGACGAGACGGGCCGAGCCCAGGGTCCCTATTGCTCACCCCTATGAATTGACTCCGGGAAGGGAAGCCAACGCCAGAGGGAATTCTCCTGCTGCTGTCCCCGGGGAGAGTTTCCTTTAGCCCGCCGTGAGGGGCGTGTCTGGGTCATCTCAGCATTAGCTACTGGATAGTTCTTAGGATTCGGGGACTAGGGGGTGTTCCTCTCCCCATGGGAGACCCCCCCAGACCTCACTGCAAACCCATTTCTCTGTGGGGGAGTCTCTCCGACCGGCCCCCGATGGATGTGGCCTGTACCCGGGCCTCTCCTCTCCCCAGGTCCACCGTATTGCCCAGCAGATACGCTGCGGCCACCGCTCCCGCCGGGCACGAGGAGGAGGTGCCGCCGGAAGGCACCGGCGTGGGGTGCAGTGCTCTCCGTCAAGCATCAGCGTGGCGAGGCAGCGGGGCGCTCTCTGCCGCTTGTGCCAGGCGGGGAGGGGCAGCCCCCTCTGCCGCGGGGGACCCGGCCGGCTGACCTCTCGGGGAGGAAGGGTGCTCAGGGGAGAAAGGGCTGAAGGGCCGAGGGGAGACCTGTCCCTGTTCTCAGAGGGCGTCTGGACAGCGGCCAGCCGGGCCTTTATCTCGCCCTCGGTCATTTGCTTGCGGTCGTGGAATTTTCCTCCAACATCTCGGTGCTGCTCGCCTTGTTCGCTCCCAGTCTGCCTCCCTGGGCCCCTGGCCCTTCTCCCCCTCCCCCCGCCACGTGCCCCTCTCCTTCAGGCACCGCTGCTCGGTGTCGTGTGGGCGACTTCCACCAGGTGGTTCAGGGGCCCTGCCCGTCGTGGCAGAAAAGACCAGTGGGGTGGGGGACCTCAGGACATCAGGGGTTGGTTCCTGGCCCTGCCACAGTCACACTGTGTGGGCCTGGGTGTGTCCCTTAATCTCTTCCCCATGCGGAAAATGGGGGCAATTCTGTGTTCAGCCAGGAGAGGGGCTGTCCCACGTGTGTCCTGCACTCCGCGGGGGCCTCGTGGAAGAGTGCTGTCGAGGAATCTTCTGCTGCTTCTGCAAGAGGCTGCTGCTTCGTGGTGCCCCGCTCTGTATCTCAGCTGCCGGCAGAGGATTGGTGTGATAGCGCGCATGCCGTTTCTCCTCTTCTTCCGAAAGCAGAATCGGAAAAAGGTTTGCAAGTTCGTACCTTCTTCCGAAAAATAACTGCCGCGTAGACAAGGCCTGAGCGGTCAGATTTGGGGCCTCTCTCTGCCATGTCTGTATTGGGACATTTTGCCGTCTGCATTTTGCTTCTCCCTATTCACCCCTCTCCAGCATCGTCTTCCTTTCACGTCACCCGGTTTCCCAGACCACTAAATGCCCTCACCGACTATTTGTGATCCAACCGTTTCTGAGGGAGAAAACCGGCTTTTTGGTTTAACCCAAACCACCCGTTTTCCAAAGGAATGTTTTGGATTTTCATCCAAAATCTTTGTTAAAAAATGTCCAGTGCTGAGATGCTGAAAACCAACCATGTTCGTTTGTGGGGCTTAAGGAAAACTGGAAATTCTGCCAAAAAATGGAGGAACATGACAACAAAATTCTTTCAAAAATATTTTTTGCAGCAAGTCAGATGCGGTTTTGACCTGCTCTACGACAGATGGTTAATGTTCCCGGAGCCTCCGCACCAGCTGGTCTGTTTTCCTCCCCCGTTTTCCTCAGCCTCTGCAATGCCGTGGTTGCCACACGGTGCCTAGCGCACGGCCGTGTCCACGCATCCGGCCGTTATTTGAAATCAGGCCCCGTACGGTCGCGCTGGCGGACTTCTTACGCCGACTCCTGGAACCCTCGTTGCACGAGGAGTGAGGGAAGTCGGGGGAAGGGCTCCATTTCCAAATCAGTGCTGTCGACTGTTTCGAAAGACGCTATGCGCTCGCCATAGAGCAATGTGCGCAGCTTATTTCGAGTTAAGCCCTGCAGTGTAGACACGCCCCTTCCCACATCAAGCCTGTCTCTTCTCCCCGGCCTCTGATGACTCTCCGCCCTCCTCTTAGCTCTTACTCAGCATGGCTCACAGGCACGCTCCTCCCTCTGGGCCACGGATTCAGCCTGACGTACAGATGACGCAGATTTCTCTTGCTTGATTTCCATGTTCTGTGGCCTGGGAGGCACCGTTTTGGGCTTTACCGGCCCGGCCTGTCTTCCCCCGGGCAGGGGTGCAAAGGGGAGGGCGTGTTCCCAGGCGAAACAGGAACGACCCGGCTCTCCACTGTCTTCTCCCGACTGGGGAGGGGAATTGCTGTGTCTACCCCCGGGCTGGTCCCCAGGCCCGCAGCTGCTCCTGCTGCATCCAGGCTGGAGTCGCTTGGCTTTGCCCTGCAGCGTGAGGCTGTTTTCTGCCCCTGGCTTTGACTCCCCGTGTGGCTGGTCCAGAGGTGTGGGAAGTCGGGGTGCAGGGGGGTGCTGCAGCAGCCCCCCCAGATTTTGCACTCCGTGCTGGCGTCCCAGCCGTCAGCCTGTGCCTGAGGGCCCCGCTGCTGCCTGAGGTCCTGGCCCCATCTCCAGGGGCTCTGCTGCTACCCGGGACCCATACACTGAGCCTAGAGGCTTCACTGCAGGCCCCATGGCCCCAGCCGTCAGCCCCACGCCCAGGGCTCTGCCACTGCCCCCAGGGGTGCTCCCCACCAGGCGCAGTGAGGGGTGCAGAGTGAGGCGGGTGCACGCACCCCCCCCCCCCCCCCCCCCGAATGGTTGCATGGCCACAGGGCTGCACCTGCCTCAGAGTACAGCGTGTGAGCGCTGGAGAACCGGGCGACCCTGCCCCTGCAGGCTACGCCCGGGCTAGGTTGCGATGCACCTTGGGGCCAGAAGCTGCCAGGGAAGCCAGGGCTCTGCTCCCCGGATCTCAGGCAGGTGGGGCTGTACCGCTCCCCGGGGACGTGCGGGGGGTGAGAATCGAGGGGCCTGACCCCCTCACTCCTGCCAGGGCAGGGGCAGGTGTTTCCACCTGATGGGCTGGAGCCTGGCCAGGTGTCTGCTCCGCGCACATTGGGGGGCCTACAGGCTTGCGGTGGGAGGGTCCCGTAAGGCCTGGGCTGCTGGCTTCCAGCTGATTCAGTCCTGCCCTGGCTGCCTTGGCAGGGCACCTGCCAGTGAGCCAGTCTCCCCCCCTCCGGCCCTTTGCTGCTGCTGTCTGACCGGGGTCCCCGGCCCCCCCAAGCGGGGCTTTCCCGGCCGGGAGCACCTGGCTGCAGTGTGGGCTGTTTGCGCTGCCTCCTTACTCATCCAGCCCTCCACTCCCGGCTGGCCCTGGAGCCAGGGTCTCGGGCGCTTCCTGCCAGTCAGGGGCATGGCCTCGCTGGGGATTTCCTGCAGCTGGGCCGAGTCCCACAGGTGAGTCAGTAACTTTCTTACCAGCTCAGACAGACGACGCGCCCGGGAACACTCCCGGCTCATTAGAAATCCTCTCACTGGAGCCAGAGCCGTGGCCGGACCCCGGTTCCCTGCTCCCTGCCCGAGCCAGGCAACACTCCCCCCTGGGGCTGGGCGCTGGTTTGGATCACTTGGCAGCATTTGCTCCCTGCCGTCAGCTGGCAGCTCACAGGGACATTCTGGGTGGCTCGGCCAATGGGAGGCTCCAACAGCCGGACGCGCCGGGTATACAGGCCACACCAGCCAGCTGGACCCTGGGGGGGAGAGGGGTGCAGGGCAGGGAGCCTGGGTCCCAGAGGGGAGCTGGATCGCGGCAGAAGCGGCCAGCAAGCTCTGGGGCGGAGGCTGCAAGCCACAGCTCTGGCCGACCCTCCCTTGCCTGTGTGGCTAATTCCTGGCTGCCTGCTCCAGGGCCCTGAAGAGGCTCTTGCGGATGAACCCCTGCCACGCCGGCCCATTGGATGCCACGTACCTGCCCCGCTACTGCGGAGACACGTCCAGAAGGACGACCCATCTCAGAGCACCTGAGCTGCCGCCTCGGTTTCCTCGGCTAAAGACAATCCAGTTTCTCCAGGTGGCCTCCTGGGGAGGGGAGTCAGGCAAGCTGAGCAATGAAGGCCCGATCCTGACGCCTCTACCCAGGCAGAAGTCTGGCTGAGTCCAGGACTGACCCCAATGGATACTTGCTGCACATAAGAACAAGATCCTGGTGGCATTTGTGCCCCGGGGGGGAAGAGAAAAGTCGGAACCAGAGACGGGCCCGGGGTTTTGAATAGATTGTATTTTCTTGAATGCCTGGAAGGAAGCAGAGAGGAAAGGTTCTTGAAACCAAATGTTGAAGACCTCCGGGCCTGGTATTTAAGGGCTCAGCCGGGGCCAGCTTTTCACACAGAAGCACCTCGAGACAGGCCAGCTTTCCCAGCGCTCACACCGAGCGCCGTCGGACGTCTGGCCCTTATTCGCCCAGGGTCAGTCTCCGTGGCCCGCTGGGAGTCACACCAAGGATGCGCGTGGCCCATGGGGCTTAGCATGCCACCGCCAGGCCGAGCAAAGGCAATCGCGGGCTGTCCCAAGCTGCCCCAGGTGGCCTGGCCAGGTAGATGCCGATTCTTATAGGAATTGAGAAATGCTCAGGCGATTAAGCAACCGGGTTGCCGGGACACCCAAGGGAACATCTCCGTGAGCACGGAGCCAATGGAATGAGCAGAATGCGGGGCAGATTGCAACAGGCCATGAAGTGACTAAAGGTTGGTGATGGGCGCACGCTATTAATGGGACGCATATTAATGCCAAGAAACAAAATCTCCCTTTTATCTTGTCTGCCCTTTTATCTTGTCCTTTCGGGGCCAGCCTCCCAAAGGGCATCGTGACAGCCATTTGCCTGCGCACTGTTCCAAGAACGGACCCTCCTGCTATTCATTATCTAGCTATTTGAAAAAGGCCCCTCTAGTACAGCTCCTGATGGCATCGCTGCTTGTAAGGAGCTGGGCCAGCCCTTCTGGAACGGCACCGTCTGTAGGAGGCCCACGTCCTGCACCCGTCACCGGGATGATGTGTGTTGCTTGGAGAGGAGAGGAGAGGCGTAAACAGGAAACAGGGCTTTGCGTTTCTTCTTTGATCGGTCCGGCCAAGCGCTTCCCTCTTGGTCCTCTCTCGCGCCTATGCGGCGTCAGTGCTCCTGGGGTCTTCTGCTGCTGTCCGTGTTCCTCTTCCATCGCTCTGCCAATTTTAGTCTGAATATCTTACGAGTGTTCCCCCCCGTGCCTGGGGACAGCCAGAGAGATTTTAAGGCCCAAAGGAACCTCTCCTCCCCCACGTAAAACAGGCCAAAGAATCTCTCCCTGCATGGAGAGCAGTTTTCTGGAGGCATCATACAATCTCCTCTCGGGAGACATCCCCTCCTTATACGAACTTGAGGTGACAGAGAATCCCTCCGCAATCTGTTCTAGTGCCTGATCGCCTCTTCAAAGCTCAGGGTCTTGTTTCCAATGGCGTGTCACCGGCGTTCACCAACCCACCGGCCTTCAGCCCACCACCCGGACCAGCCACCTGGCCCGTGGGTGTCCGCAGATGGGCGCGTGCGTGAGGCAGGGCCAGAGGAGAGACTGCGACCAAGAGGCACTTCCCACGCCAACGTGCGATGCACGTGCACGAGAGAGATCCCCTCACGCTCGCAGGACTCCGAAAAGCCCGCGAGCAACAAGGCCACACCGGGCCTGGGGGAACGTGGTAGAGGCAACCAGGGAAACGGACACCGCGGCCCAAGCACTGTGAAGCCCCCGCATGGGCAGATCTCACTGGCCTCTCTCAGGTACCCGAGGGAATCTCTCGGGCAAGGCTTGCAGGTCTGAGGCACGGCCTAGGCCCCGTCGCCATGGTCACGGAGCACCTCACCGGCGTTAAAGCGTGTTCCCCTGCCCCCCGCGCCGCACTGCGCTTGGGCACTACGGCTCTGCCCATTTCACAGAGCGGGAACTGAGCTCTGTACACTTGCCCACAGTCTCCCACACAGTAAGAGCAGGGGAGCAAGCCCGAGTCTCCTGAGCCCCCCGGTAGCGCTCTGCTCCTCGGCCGTCCTTGTCTCCTCCCTCGCTGCCACGCCAAGAGCCCGCGTGGGCCGGACTGCAGCGGGGGGGCGGGTGTGACCCGCCCGGAGAGAGGATTAACTCCCTTCGCTAACTCTCAGGTAGCGCAAAGCCGGGAGCTCTTCCCTGCACTGTGCTTGGCTCAGCAGAAGCCTTTGTGTGTCTGAACAAGTCGGACGAATTCCTCGTCCCTCTTTCCTGTGCCGGACCGGCTGCCTGACATTCTTTGCACATAAACAATAAACAGCCTGCTATTATCCTGGCATGCCTTGAATAACTGTGGCTATTTTTTCTCTTCCCGGAATTCTCGAAAGGCAACACATTCCATGCGGTTTCTGAGTCAACTCTTTTATTTCCTCGCACTTTTCTGCCTTTCCCACCACCTCGGTGACCTTGGAAAGCCAGGCCGGGGCTCTCGTGCTGCAGGGCGGCGGGGGGGATATTTAGGGCCAAATCTTGACCCCACTGACATCAACCGTGGAACGCGCATTCCCATTGGCCGGGAACGGCGATCCGCGGCCAATGGGAGCAGTGATCCCCCGTACCTGCAGAGGAACAGGTAAATATGGCAGTGTGGGGCCCACCAGAGGCTAACCCTCCCAGACGGGATTTGCCCACGCCTGCCTTACGGCTGGATTCTAGAGCGCTGATGGGCTGGCTGGCAGGGGGGATCCCATGGCGCACTAAGCTCTAGGTGCGAAGGGGATCTTTCTGAACAAGTGTTCTGTCCCTACGATGGAACGGCCTTGGCTCTGGACAACAGCCCGGCCTGGCACCTGCTTCAGCGCTTCGCCGCATCAGGGCTTTCATGAGTTGGTAAATCTGCTGCAAACCCAGAGTTAATCTGGATCACGCACTGTCTACACTAGCGAACGGCGCGCCCCTTTTCCTCCAGCCTTGGCGCAGGCTGGCAGGCCAGGCTGGCAGGCCAGGTCTCCAGCACGTCCAGCCCCGGCCCGTGCCAGCTGCGGATTGAGCGCGCGGGCGTTCCAGAGTGCCCGAACGTTCTCGGCTTTGGCGCCCGGCTGTCCAAGAGGGATGCTGCGTTGGTTTGTCCGCGGGCTTTACAAGACAGTCGTGCCCGGCTGATGCTGGCGTGCCACGTTCAAAGCAAGAGACAAGCGCCATCTGAGCTAGGCCAGGCCGGTGATGTCCGTGCGCCAGAGCCGTGACACCAAAGGGCTCTGCTTGTGGGTGGTGCTGGTTTGCTCGGCAGGTGCCAGGCTGGGAGGGACCTGCCAAGGTCAGCAAGCCCAGCCCCCTGCTCCGAGGCGGGGCCACGTAACCCCAGCGCATCCCTGGCAGATGTGTGTCCAGCCCAGTCTTACGCCTCCAACGACGGGGATTCCACACGCTCCCTGGGGCACCTGACCCTGTCGTCAGAAGCTTTTCCACATCTCCACCCTTCATCTCCCTTGCTGCTGGTTAAGCTCCGGCGTGGTGGTGGGCAATGAGGACAGCCAGGCCAATCACACGCAGCCAGGGTGGCACCTGCTCCCAAAGCCTCCTGCTCAACGCCTGCCTCGGACATGTGGCCGGAGCAGTGGCTGGTTCCCTGTCAAACCTGCCCAGGACACTCCAAGAGCGGCGCCCTCCCTGCCCGTGACCGGCGCGCTCGGGTGTAAGCGAGCGATCGGGAGCGAGCAGCCCAGTCCCATGGGCGTCGAGCGGTGCAGCTGCTGAGCGTCCCTTGAAAACCCTCCTCCCACTGCCCAGAGCTTTGCTGAAGACGCCCTGGTCTTCCACGTAGCCCACTCCCATTGCTTCAGTGAATGGCCCCTCCCCTCCGCCCTCTTTCCTGCCTCCGCCACGCTTGCTGCTGGCAAGACCCGCCCCTCGGGGATAAAGCAGCTTCCTGACGCTTGATTTCAGCACACAGATATCCTTGCAGAAATCCACGCCCGCAGCCTGTGCCCCACGGGGGGGTCCACGTTCTGCTTGTCGGCGCCGCAGGCCGGCCGAGTGTGGGCCGGGTCCTTTGGGCACCCTGCGTGTCCCTGGGTGTGGATCACATGGGGCAGGGGTCTGAAGGCTGCATGAATTCAGGGGACTGTGCCTCTTCCTGTCTAGGGGCCTGCGTGCGGCCTGCATCTATCAGAGTTCTATACGCGAAAGCCTCATCACTAGAGATCTGTCAGAGCAGGTTGGACAAACCCCTCTCAGGGGTGGCCTAGACCAGTGTTTCTAAAGCTTTTTAAGACCGAGGAACACCAAACAATAATTTTTTTATGAGGAACACCAAGGATTTTGAGCTGAGCCAAAAAAAAAAAAAAAAAAGAGGTCGCCTTCCCCTTTAAGGGCAGCCATTTTGAACTCTGCTGGTCTCCGCGGCACACCTCTGCAGTTTAAGAAACACTGGTCTAGACGGTGGTTGGCCCTGCCAGGAGGGCAGAGGACTGGACTTGCTGCCCTCTCGAGGTCCCTTCCAGCTCTCATGTCCTATGCTTCTGTGCTGCTTGGATTCCTGCTGTGCTCCCCAGGTGTATGGCTGGATTGTGAAAGGGAGGTCTGGCATGCTGCTTGGGACTGCCACTGCTCAGGCCTGCTTGCTCCAGCTCCTCCATCCCTACCCAGCTCCTGGGGACAAGTGACATCTGTGCCCACATCTGTGACTAGAACATGAGTTCCCTGACGTGAGTCAGTTCCCTCTTGGCAGAGCAATGAGATGTGGGCTGCCCTGGGCCCGTCAGATTCTCCTCGTGCCTGGGCAGCGTCACTCGGCAGCGCTGGGAAGATCGTCTCTTCTCAGCCCCATCTGCAGGGTGCCAAACGGGCACCACCCCGGGTGTAGAAGCCCCAGGCTGGCTGCCGCGTCCCACACTTAGAATCATCAGCCACTAGGCCTGGAAGGGGCCTTAGTGCTGGCAGCTTGGCCTTGAGCCCCGCCAGTGCATACCTAGCAGGCGTGCCGGGGTTCAGCTGCCTTGGCCATTCCCTGCTGTGGACGGTTTTGCTCCCAGCGGAGGCTGCGTGAGCCCGGAACAGGGTGGGAAGCCATGCACCTTCCACCCCACCCACTTGCGGGAAGCTGCAAAGGGATGCACAGAACTCTCCAGGCCAATGGAGAGCGCTCCCTTTTGCAGGAGAGCTTGTCTATTTCAACCCTGCAGCACCAGCCAACCAAAGGCTGGCTGGCGCCGCCCGGGGCTGGGGCTGGAGTACATGGCACAGCAACGTTGGGCGATGCTAAGCAGGCCCAGATCCTGCACAGCTGGAAATCGGCATTGTGCCGTCGGCAGGGAGCTGCGCTGATGAGTGCCCCGGAGGGTCTGTCCTGCTGTTCTTCCATACGTTGGGCCAAATTCATCTCTTGGGTCATTCCCTGTGTGCCAGGGGGCTCCATCAGACCTGGATTTGGCCCACTGGGTTTTACTCTCCGTGCAGTCTGCGCTCGCGCTCGGAAACGTTGGGATGGGTTTTTCCGCCCGTGTTCTCTGCACCGATGTTTCCGTAAGTGCCCACCTCGGTGTCTTCTGCTCTCCCTCCCTCCTGGGGACGGGAAGCCAACTCCCCATGCCTGATGCTGGGCTGGTTCCCGGGGTCGGGCTGGGAGAACATCCGCAGGGTCCCTGCTCTTTGCTGTCTGGGTTTTCAAGCAGATGTTTGGCGAGGCCGGGTCGAGGCTCCTCTCGTGGTTGTTTAACCCCTGGAAAATGGTTGGAATGTTTTAAATTCTCGACGAGCCATTGAGTAATAGACATTGCTGGCTCCTTTGCTCTGGCCCCACCCCACCCGGGGGGAAGATGGGCCAGTTGTACTTGGGTATATGTACTGATGTGGAGGCTCACCTTGAAGGGACGGCTCAGACAGAGGTTTCTCAGCAATTTTTAGAGGCCCTCTGGCTCTTCCCAAAGCTCCTCCAGCCGTAGGACTCAACACGCTCGGAGAACCGACGGAACATTTGCCAGTAGAAAGGGTTTTCGTCCTCAGAACATAGGAGTTGGTGACAAATGACGTTTTTTGGTGAGGAGAAATGTTCTTGACCAAAGGCGCTGATTTTCTGAGGCGTTTGGTTTTCAAAAGCTGTGGGTTTTAAAAAGGAATCCTTTCCAAACTGTGGGTTTTCCTTCACCTTGTTTTATAACTTTTCAAATGAGCATGCTTTGTCACACGTTTCCCCTCCTTTAGCTACCCAGGAACATGGTATGAATTGGGGGGAGGGCGGTTCCCACGCCTTCCAATGGGAAAAACTGGAAGACTGTCCTCAGAAGCGGAGGGAGAAATCACTTTTCTGCTGTTTAATCAAAAAGTTAAAGGAAGTGTCAGAAAGTGAAGTTCCTCACCACCCACATTTTGAACCTCTCCTCTCCCTTTTTTCCAGCAGGGATCAAGAGGGGGAACTAAAAAGGGAAAGGATAAGGGCTCTCACAATGCAAGAGTCGGTTTAAAAAAAGCAAAAAAGACATCGACATTCGGTATTTCCTTGTGACTCCCCTGTATGCCCGTCTGTCTGCGCAGCCATCTCCTCTCTTTTGTAAACTCTCGGGGGTAGGGAATCTCGCATTTCTCTGCACAGTCCCTAGCTCTGTGGGTCCTGGCCCACGACGGCAGCTCCTAGGTGTAACTGCAAAGCAATTAATTAATTATTATTAGTAAGCAATTGGAAGTCAAAACAAAATGACAGTTGTTGTGAAATTTCCCAACTCTTTCCATTGAAAAATAGGAGTGATTTTTCTCTGCAAGAAATCCTGTCAGGAAAATAATCCCATTTATCGCCCAGCTCTGCTCATTGGTCATGAGCCTTGGAGAGAGAGAGGACTGAGGCGAGAGGGGGATGGGGGAAGTCCTGGGGAAGTGAGGAGAGCAGGAGAGGGTTGCAGGGAAAAGGAAGGGAGAGCAAGGCCGGGGAGAAAGACGAGACACGGTGAGAAGCTTCCTTGCAGGTCACTACTCTCCGCGGAGCCGCCTGCTGGGAGGTTTTTCATCGTTGCTACAAATTGCAGGAATGGCATCCAGTTCAAAATAAGGGACTGGCTGAGGTCGGGAAGCAGAATCCAATATTGTGCAAGTCAAGCCCAAAAGATCTCCTCTGGAATGCAGAGCAAGTGAATGAGGTGCGGGCGCAGAGACGTCCTCGCTGGGAAACGCTCCGTGAGCGGAACTGGAAGGCTGCGCGTCCATCTACAGACCCTCACGTCACTCCCCGGAGGCATCGTGGCGTTGCGGTCTAAGCAAGGGACTCAGCCCAGATGCCAGGGCCTTCTAAAAGCCACATCTCCAAGCGTCACTCCCATCCACGCTGGTACTGGGGAAGAGCAATGGGCCTGATTCGGATTGGATTGACCCTGGCGTCAATCAGGAGTGACTCCACATGAGAAGTGGACTCGCCAGTGTAGCACAACCCACATGTGTATTTCAAAGGAGTCCCGCCCCTTTTACCAGCTCCATGTAGGCCTGGAGTCAGCCAAGTGCTTATTCACTTACCAGGAGCGTGGCCTCAGCGTTCAGCACACGCGGAAGGACGGCCCTGATGAGGGGGACGGTTAGGCCTGAGCCGCCGGCTAATCTATTCATTTCAGAAACACCACATTTTAATTTCCCAGCGGGTCTGAGAGTGCGAGAGCGCGAAGTTTAATGAACTGCTTTAATTTGAAACATTAATTGCAACTGTAATTGAAGAAAAATCAATTATTAGGGTCACAAACCGTTCCAGGATTGTTTTTTCATTTCCCACTTCCTCATATTTCTTCGTTCCCAATTAATTTCGCGGAAGCCAGAAGGAAACGCTGAAGCCGAGGGGAGGAAAGCCAAGCCACGTAAAAGCAAAGAGTCCTGGGGCGCCTTGCGGAGTCACAGATTTATTAAGTGCGTGACTCTCTAAGGCGCCCCGGGACTCCTCCGTGGTTCCGCAGATGCAGACTCACCCGGCTCCCCGCTGAGACTCAGAACTGGGTCGCCCGAGCTGTTCTCCAGCTCTGCCCCCAGTCCCGGTGCTTCCAATGTACTGGGAGGAGTAGGGGGCCACTTCCAGACCCAGCCAAACATGGGCCTGGTCACTGAGGCCTGCTGGGGAAGCTGCTGCTCCCAGATGGCACTCGAGTGGCATGTTCACCGTGGGCGCACCACCGGCAGGGCTGCCGAGTCGTCGGCGTCGGGCGAGGAAAAGCCGCGCTGGCCAGGCTGGGGCCTGCTTTGCCCTCTCCCGCCCGTGGGAACCTGCATACAGCTCGCGGCCACGTACCTCGGCATGGCCAGGACTCCTCAGGCAGGCTGCTCCGCTGCCTGGCACGTTTGGTTCCCTGGGCGAGGTACCGCCAGGGAGCGTGGCGGGAACACAGAGCTGCACCCTCCAGCTCCCGCTGACACCCATGCAGGCGGCACAGAGGCGTTGGAGGGCAGAAGCTGCTTTCTAGCGCAAGTGCCAAAGGAAGACGTGGGCAAGGCAGTGAAAAGCACAGCCCGCCGCTACGGCCCCGTCCAGCAAAGCAGGTAAGCACAGGGGCATGTTTAAGCCCGTGGATAATCCCGGGGCCTTCCTGGCTCTCTCATCCGTGGCTGCATGAATCACCGGTGGATTTGTTAACCTCCTGGGCTCCTTTGTTCCCAGGAGCCCCCTCTTGCAGGCGCGCCTCACACAGACGGTGTGTAGCTGGGGTCTGGGAACAGTTGGAGCTTAGCTCTGGAGCAGCTTGAGTTCTTCAGGTTCCGCAGGCGCTGGACTAGGGCCTCAGCTCTGTGTGACACAGACACCAAAACCCTCTCCCGACCAGGTGTGACTTACCCCCGCCCGCTCATCTAAGGGCGAGCCGTGCGCCGCTCCCACCTGGCCGGTCACCCGGCCGCTTCCACGGCCGTGCCGGGCCAGCCACCCCAGCCATCGGCAAGGGGATGCCACGTGGGTCAAGCGTTCCTGGGGGAAAACACAAACTAACGGACACACAAGGCCACAACGCAGGGCCAACCCACGCTTCCCTTCCGGCTCCTGTGGGCAGGATTCGGCCTTTCATTTGGACCCCACTTCCAGCACATCCCGTGTGGCTATTCACCCCCCAGTGCTTCCTCCGCCACCCTGCCCGCTCCCCAACACCCGAGTGATGCGCCGGGCACATTTATCTTCTTACTAAAACAACACAGGTCGTGGTGACCTGGCCCCGCTCTGGCTCCGGCAAGCATCCCTGTGCAGGACAGCCCCTGCGCCCACGCTCCTGTCCGGGATTAGTGCTCACTCACCCTTCCTGGCGTGGGGCCTGTACGGCCTGAGCCACACCTGACCGAGGGAAGCCCGAGGCCTCGCGACACTTCCCTTCCTTCTACTTTCCAGCGTTACCGGGCCCTGCTCCCTGCCCTGGGCTCAGAGATTCTGAAAGCCACAAGGGGCTGTTGGAGCATTTGGCCTGGCATCAGATGTTAATGTGGTGTCGTCAGCTCGGCTAGGGTTGCCAGATGGTTGAAACAAAAATACCGAACCAAATACCCCCCCCCCCC
>JANRFK010004149.1:169783736-169804264 GCA_030068395.1 Apalone spinifera
GAGTCACAGTTCTGCTCCTGTGTCAGTTCAAGAGAACGCGGCCGGAAAGCTCTGTCCGGTCCTTCCTGAGGGTAGGGACGCAAACTGCCATTTAAAACGTTAGCCGGCCTGTGGTGCAGTGCGGTGGGCCTGGCCAGGCTGGAGCAGCCCCCTGCCTGCCTGGTTAAAAAGGAAAACCAGGAGGAAAAAATAAGAAAAAAGGACAAACCCTGAAAAGTTTTCACAATCTGAAAAAAATGGTTTGCTTACCTTGTTTTGTCACAATCCTGACAAATTAGAAAAAGAACGGCAGGCTTTTGGAAACAGGTTGTTTTCTGATGAAGCAACATTTCAAATGCATCGTTTCTGGCCGGCTCTACACAGCTCATGCTTAAGACTATTGATTCGGGCCCTAACTGACTGCAGAGTAAAACGTAATACGTTCTGCGCCTGTGCCACAGTGCTTAAGGCAGCGATGGGGAACGTAGGCTGGTGAGTGGGCTGCATGAACAGCTTCCTTCCTCTCAGTAGCTGCAGGACAGTCGTAACCCAGACGGTCTCCCGGGACAGGGCAGTTTTGCTCACCGCTCTTGTGTTACCTAGAATTTGTAGGGGTGCCGATTGCATTGCTGCAGCACCGGGATTGGCTGCCGAGGGAGCACACGGCTCTCCCAGCCAATGCGGGGTGCTATCAGCTCACACCTCCCTTCTCAGGCCTTGGCTTCATGTGTGTGTCACTTTTGTAACATTGGTAGAAAAAACGACACGGGTGGAAACCCGTGGAATCTGGCAACCCTGCGCCTGGGCAGCAGGAATCAAAACGTCTCATGGGCCAACACAGAACCCCTACATCTGTGCTCAAGCAGTACAGAGTGGAGGGGGCAGAGGTGTAGATATATGGGAGAGTCGTGTTGCTGGAGAAGCCATGGGATCACAGAGCAAAATTTCTTGATTCGGACCATCGCGTGTGTGTAGGGGAAGAGACCAACCCCTAGGAGAACAAACATGAGGTGGGAATTCTGGGGCTGATGGCCGCTGGGCAGGAAGAGAGGGGAAAAGAGAACAGGCAGGGAAGGGCTTCATGGGAACTGAGAGCCACGTTGAACCCCAGCGATCAATATATATTTTCAAACCTGTCTTTGACAAACTTGTCTAGAATTTGATTTTTCTAGGGTCAGGTGAGAGTGGCTCGCTGAAGGGTTAACTGACTACATCTGTAGTCTGCCAGGACAAGATGAACTAGTTTTTCAAAGATCCAATGCAAAGAATGCTAAAATTAACCACTCGTCCTTCCTAAAAATATGCAAAGTTCACATTTAGGCCAGCTGACAAAACCAAACCTGGAATTTGCAGCCACAGGTATTTGTGAGACGGCGTTCCAAAATAAAAGTCTAAGACTTTTCCCAAAGCAAAACCCCCTCGTGTTTGACACTCTCCTGTTTTCTAGGCAACTTGTCTAATTCAGATCAAACTTTGTCAGACACAATCGGCACCCCTACAAATTCTAGGTAACATCCTCCGGACAGAGAAATGCCTGAGAAATTCCAGGCAAAAAAACCCCACTTCTTGAGTAAGCTCAAGGGTGAAGTAAGTCTCAGATTTCTATAATGATCAGGTGGTTGCAACCTAGTAATAGAGACTGTGGTATTGTCCACACTATGCACGAATGGTTCTAGCGGAAAGGGACGGAGAGCACCCAGGCTGGAGTTGAAGGAACGTGACTGTATTCCGAGGCCAGGAGAAAGGGAACCGTTGTCGCACTTATTTCTGCTTTGAAAAGTCTTTTAACCTAACGAACATTCCATGACAAATACTTTAAAACCTTCGGGTTGAGTCATCAGCCACTTTCCAGGCTGAAAATGGGCTTATCCAATGCTGGAATTTTCTGCTGGGAAACATTTCCTATTGCTGAAATTTCCATTGTGAAAATTTGGTTTGTCAAACTAGCCAGTTGACTTTAATCTTTAAAGCCATGTCTTCACTACAGGCAAGATGGATGTTGCTACGATCAAACTTCTGGAGTTTGATTTAACAGGTCTAGTTAAGACCCACTAAATCAAACTCAGATGCTCCAATTGTGATTTAAAGGCCTGGAAGTCCCGGCCCTTCTCAGTTGCTGGGCCCCAGAGCCACTGTCCCCTCTGCGCCCCCTCTCCCCCACCTTCCCCATTGGAGGGTTCTTACCACCCTCTGGGGGATGGCAGGGAAACTCGAAACAAGGTACATCGACTCCAGCCAAGTAATTACCTTCGCTGGAGTTGCATATCTTGATTCAACCTTCCCCTGTAGTGTAGTCCTGGCCTGAGGTGCAGATGCTTGAGCGGTGGTGGGGGTTCAATTCTGCAGGCATTTCTGGAGCCATGAGTCTCGCATCGGTCGGGCATATCGCTGAGCAACAGCTCATTGTAGCTTTTGTCGCCCGCCGTCACATGCTCCTCGGCCTGCCACCGTGCACCATCGCCTGAACTCAGCCGCCGGAACAAATCCACATGCGCGTCTGTGCTGTCGCACGAGCTGACGCAGGCTTTGGGGGGAGGGTAAAACACTCACTTTCCTCCTTGAGTAAGGAAGATGCTTTGAACTGGGGGTCAGTTAGCAGGCGCCCCTGCTGAGCCGGACGTGGACGTCGGGAGTGCAAACGCTGCTGAGGTATCGCAGCGCCAGAGATTCTGTGGATCGCCCAGCCAGCCCGTCAGGGTAGCACAGGCCAGAGAACGGCCCTGGAGTAATCCCCGGAGCCGAGCGTTTGGAGAAACGACCCGTCTTGATGTTACAAATTGAGGATCCACGACAACCCAGGTGAGTAGTTCCAATGGTTATTTACTCTCACTCTGGGGAGCCAACAGCCACTGCGGCCCCTGGGCAAGCGTGGGGGAGGCTGGCTCTGTGCTCCCAGAAGGGGTGGGCCCTCAGGCAGAAGGGGCGGGGCCAGGAGCTGCCAGCCCTCAGCGCTACCCAGAATTCAGCATCCCCCCCAGCCCTTCGAGCCGCATGGAGCATGCCACGTGGCACTCTGGCTGTGATTTAACAGGCTATAATACTGGGCACCAGAGCTGGACACGGGATTCCAGCAGTGGTCGCATTCGAGCCAAAACCAGAGGTACCTTAACCTTGCGGCTCTGACGCGAGATTCCCCTGCATCCTAGGTTGACTTGCATTTGGTCTGGTTAGTTGGGTTTTTTTACACAGATGTGGATAAATACAAGGAGTCTGCTTGTTTCTGAATTTCCTGTCTCTCTGTTTTCCATCTGGAAGTTGTTGAAATGGTGGAATTTGTTGTGAACGATTTCTACAAGCACAATTGTTTCTGGAAAAAGCAGGGTGGGTTTTCACGGAAAAAACCCCAGGACCTGCCCAAAATAAGATCTAGCTGCACGAGAGACTCATAGGGGCTGGTTTGCTGTGCAGGAGAATGTTTTGGACATTTTCTCCTTCTGTACCCTTGCAGGAAGGACATGGCTTTGGGCAGGAAGGCTGAGCGAAAACCGGGAGCGGTTGTTGTCTAGACCAGCTGTGGGGTGCCCCAGCATGGACGCTGCAGAGGCGCAGGAGTAGTGTCCGCCTTTCGAGGATACATTCGTAGGTGTGTGTAAAAATGGGGGCATGAACAAGGAGGTGTCCGTGCAAATGGGCATGCACCCGTCGGACATACAAGGCGTTGCAGAAGAAAACATTGATATCAGCCCAACACCCTGCCAATCCGAAAGACGGCAGAGCGGAGATTTAGCATTTGCCGTTTTTGAAGGAAAGCAACGTGGACAACGTCCACTCTGCACCCCCCAGAGCGGTCAGTGCATTCGTGTAGCCTCTTGTTTGCTCAGGGGGTGAAAGCCTGGGCCCACTGAAGTCCGTGGCAAACCTCTTAGCAAGGGAGGCTGCGTTTTCCCCTTGCGATCTTAGGATGAGACGCGCAACCTCAAAGCAAAGCAACCGCAGAAGCCAGCCCCGGGATTTGCAAAGGCATGAAAGGCCGGGGGACTCCCAGCTCCTCTCTGTGATCTTCAGCATCTCCCTCAACATGAAAGCTGGCTTCTGCCGAGCCTGGGAATTCCCCTCTTTTTGGTTGCATGCGAAGTTTCACCGCTACCTTCCTAAAGGGGACAAACCGTCTCTGCTGCTGGACAGATGCTGCTGCAGTAGAATGTTGCTTCCTTCGTACGTGGCATCTAGTCTTAGCCCCCTCGGGAACACTGGGGTTTCCTCTCTCTATCAGAGGCGAGATGGGGACATCCTCGCCCCAGTGAGTACCCTTCACTTCTCCAATAGCCCCCCGGGTTCAGGGAGACTCCTTGGCTGTGGCTGTCACAATGATCTCTGACGTCTGTTTTCACTTGACCACGTTTTATTCCTCGCCTCTGGATTTTGCAGCTAAACTCAGACTTGATTCTCCAGCTGGCTGCCCACAGGCAGACCCACCCTAGCGACGTCCCGCAGGCTCTGGGTGGGTGCCAGGATTGGCAGGCATAGGCCCCGGAGTAGAATTATTCGTCCTGGAGGAAAGGTTTGTGTGGTCTCTCTAGCTCTAGGAATTCTGTGGTGCATGTGGCAGTACCAGCCACCGCCCCTTTCCGAAGTGTTTCAGGGGTTGCAGATCGGCAGACGGGCCCTTTGTTTACTAGGAAAAGGCAGGTGGAAAATGAAGTGGAAAATCGACCCTGCATGGCACACATTGGCTGGGCCTTCTAGGACAAGCCGTCGGACTGGCGATGCCTTCGACGCTATTTAGCCGGATGTCATAAGGCTGTCGGTCCACAAATGACCATGGCACTGCATTGGCAGTGCTCGCAGGTGGTCAGGTTAGCCCCGGTTACAATTCTCCAGGGCGTATTAGCGGCTCTGGGCGGTGAGAAATTCACAATTCCAAAACCCGAGTGTCAGGGACAGGGCCACACACAGAAGGTGCACAATTTGCGCATCAGATTAAATGGAAAGTGACACAGCTGGAAAATATTCCCACCCACACTCTTACAGCCTCCCCGAGCAATAGTTCTGCATTCTGGCTTTTGCGTAAGATTCAGTGGGAAGAAATACCATAGTGATGAAAGCCCATTCCTGTGGTCCCATGGCGTGCCCCCAAGAACAGTGGCCAGTGGTCTGTGGTCAGGGCCATAATTTTCAGAGTAGCCATGGGTACAGAAGGCACATCCGTGTCCATTTAGAAAGGTGCAGGCTACTTTTGGGAAACTATGGTAATTTCCCCTTGTACATTACTGGCTGGCCTGGGCTGCTTGGCGTGCCTTCCGCCCCAGCTAAAGTTTAGAAATCCATTGCCATGGCAACCACAACATATTATTTTTCCAGCTGTCAAAAATGTTGTGTTAAAAAAAAAGTAGAAGAAACCACGAGAGGAAATTCTAAGAAAGTGAAATAATCTAGAAAAATAGCAGGCAGTTGCCTTCCCCTTGCTTCTGCTGAAACTGTCTAACAATCATGGGTCGGGGATGGGCAGAAAACCTTTGAATGGGGTTAGAAAGAGCTTGTCCTTGACCAGAATAGCTCTTGTCGAGAAATCTCATAAAGGGCTCCGAGAATCTGGACGAGAGTTACCAGCGGGGGCTCTATTCCGTTCCACGGTAGCTCTTCTTGTCAATGGCAGGTGTGGACAAACTCTTCGTAAAACCCCACCCAGACCTGTGCTTCCATTCAGCATGCCAAGGAAGATCTAACTCCTGAAGCTCTACCTTCGTGCACTCAGGTTGTTGCATAATTTTGTGCATCGGTCTAGGCATTCCTGTAACTGACCATCTTTGTTTCTCCTCCCACTTGGCTTTATTTTGACCCCTAGCGTGCTCCATCTGGGTAGCAGGAAATATGGCCCCAACCCTGTGCTCAGTGGGGAATGAGTTAAAATCTCAACTACAGGGGACTCGCGTCTCCTCTCTGTTCTCTGGATCACCACTGGTGTAGCACTGGGGTCATGGAGCGGTGAATCCGGCCAGGGGACTTTTTGCCCTAAATACGCCAACAAGTTGGATGTGGTTGGATAATCCAAGTTGTCTGGATATTATTTTTATTGGTGTGCACACACACACACTGGTTTCCAATGGGTGTGTTGCCAGGATGGGGCAATTCTTGCGTGTGGGTACAGTGCCCTTGGAAAGCTAGCTCCTCCCTGGGGTGAGTATCGGGGATGAGCTGAGGGTCTGAATTTGGCTGGCGCTGGGTTCAAATGCCAAGCCAGCAAAAGGCTTTGGCTACGCAGAACCCGCTCAGGAGGCCTGATCCCCGACTCGCCAGCGGTTCTCGGCTGGTCGCGCGCTGCTGGCTTCTCCGCCGTGCGCCCAGCGGCCACACGGCACTCAAAGAAATCGGACCCCCCCCCAGTATTGCAGTGCCATGGAAGCGCTGACAGCACGAGGGCCGTTGTGTAACCCCGGCTGGAAGGGGAGGGGGTCAGGAAGCCACCAATAGAAAGAGGGGCGGTTCCACCCTGGAGACAGTCTCCGGAAGGTGTGCTCCAGGCTGGGAGACGGGGAGAGCCCCTGCCCGAGGGCCAGGTGGGCGCGAATGCCTTGGCGCAAGCAGGCTCTCTCTGAAGGTCCGCAGCCTCGCTGGGATTCGGAGCGCCCATTCCCGGCCCAGCCCGGGGGCATGAACTCATGTGCCTCTGGCTCGCTCGGAGTGAACAGTCTGTCCACATTCCTGAGCGGCGCGCTGGAATGTCAGCGCCTGTCCCGGGGCCAGCAGCTGCATTCCTCCACGAGGCTGCTCCCAAGAGAGCCAGGCCAGCGCGTTTCAGGGGGACGGCCACGGCTGTCACCTGGCTTGGGGAAGCAGAACCGACGGGACCCTGGGGAGGGGTTTATTAGCTTGCCTGCGTTTTCCTCCGGGCCTGGACGCGGCCTCCTGGCTGCAGCGTGTGTGTTTCCCGAATCGCTCGCCAAGCAGGGCGAATAGCTGGAATTCTCCCCCCTCTCCTGCGCCCCTCCAAGCCCCGAGGACGCATCGCTGCAGCTTGGAATGCGCTCATCCATCTCTCTGACACCATCGCATATTTCAGAAGGACAATCAACCAGGAGTCAATGAATGAAAGCCCCAAGCAGCAAGGAGATAAACACGGGAAGGAGGAGAAGAAAACTAACAGGAGGAAAAGAAGCAGGGAGGGTGAGAAGAGAGCGGCGAGTCCAAAACGAATCGCCTAAGAATCCAGTAACCGGGGAGTTCTCTCCTTTTGCAGCCAGGGTCTTGCGCGGCACATCCCTGAGCCGTTCTTTGCATTCTGTAGTACTTGTCCTGTGAGAACACCTGCATGAGAACGGCCGTGTTGGGTCCCAGCCCAGAGTCCTGTCAGCCCACAGAGGCCAATGCCAGGGGCCCCAGAGGGAGTGAGCAGAACAGGGACATGGTGGCGTGATCAGTCCCAGCTCCTGGGACCCCCAGCACATGGCTCGTAGCCCTTGGTGGACCTCTTCTCCAGGGGGAGGATCCCCATCACAGAGATGAAATCTCAGCCACAGATCAGGGCTCCGGCGCTCGGCGCTGTAAGATCCATCGCATGGGAGACGTTCTGCCCCCGAAGCGTGTAATGAAAACGTACGTCAAGAGACACCAGCTGGGCATCGCCACGTCCGGGGCTAAGATGCAGCGTCTCTGCACCAACCCTTCCCCTCCGACGGGCAGACTCCCCCGCTCAGATATGAGTGCCGCCCCGGGCGCCTCCAGCAATGCTTGGGGACTAGGCCAGAGGGTCTCGCGCTGGGCCTGCTATGAACCAGATGAACCGGCCTTCCGTTCAGGGCAGGACAACACCCTGCCCCGGCCAGGCAGTTCCAGTAACAGCCCTTCGGCTGTGGCCCTGAGCAACCCCCACCAGGGCCCGTAGCGTCTCTGAACGAGAAGTGGCCGAACCGCAGGGGTCCCAGGTTGTGAGAAATTGCCATGGTTCCACACCTGTCTGGTCCGCAGGGCGGGGCTGCCGCAGACATCTGGACCCATGGGCCTTTTCTGATGAAACCGAGCCATTCCGGCCCCGCGCTTCTCTGCTGCCAGCAGCTGGGGGCGAGGCGAGGCAGCCTCCTGTGAGCACAGAGCTCTCGGCAGACTCCAGGCAAGGGACCGGAACGTCACAGACGGCCTCTGGCCCGGGGTAGAGCATCCCTGTGGCTACACTGGACATGCTACAGCCGCCTCGTTGCAGTAACACGTCAGTGCAGACTCCTGCTGCAGCGAGAGGAGGGGTTTCCCCCGGCGGGAGTGAATACATCTCCCGAGAGGCCGTAGCCCGGTTGGGAGAAGAGTTCTGCCAGTGGAGCGCTGTCAAAGGGAGACCACATCCCGCAGGAGGGCGGCTCCTTTCCGCACCCCAGCAAGGGACCCGGGTCCATCTAGTTCTCGTCAGAGTCTGCGTCAGCCAAGCACTTCCAAGTGGCGGTGACTGGAAGACAGTTCTCCCCTGTGCGCCTGTTCTTTGAAGAGGCCAGCAAGGATTTCCAACCGACTGAGCCCGATTTCCTTTTCTCAAACGATGCCTCCATGGAGTTTGGTGGGTTTACGGGTGCGCTGATTTGAAGTCACTCGGTGGATGCGGCCTGGGAACGGCCTTTGATGGCTGCCTTGCTGGCAAGCCATAGTCTTCAGGATGTTCATCGCTCTTTGCGGGCAAGCGCATCTCCGTGCCTACACGCAGCGTTCAACGTAGGCAGCCCTTACGGCCGCGTCAAGCATGTGAGCCTGGCTTAACCGCTGTGCGTTGGGGCGTGCGTTGGGGTCACCCCATCAGCGGTAGCTTCTTGTCGTGACACCAGTGTGGCCTCTCGCACGCTGGTGAGCCCTTAGTCTGCCGAGAGGTGCTGGAAGACTCGGGGCCTGAAGCAATCTCGCTACCTCAGGCCTTTCCCCCCCTCTGTTTTTAATGATAACAACTGAGAGACCTGGTCTTGGTTGGCCAGAGTTTCCCTGTAGAGCCAGCCGGGAAATGCGGGGTCAGGTTGTTGACAGTTTGTGGCCCCTGGCTGGCCAGAGAAGTGCCACGAGGAGAGGGGCGGTCCGGGTAGCGGAAGGCTTTCCCAGAGCCTGGGCCACTTCACGCTCCCTTTGGAGATTTAACGTCAGCCACGGGTGCGTGGGAAAACACAGCCCAGAATGCAAAGGCCTGGACTAGACATCTCCAGAATTAACAGGACACTGGGTGCACGCGTGGATCTCTGCCTGCCAGGACTTCACTTCCTGGCCCAGGTGCCGCTTGGCGTATTCCTGTGGCTCCCCGGGCATTATCAGATCCTGCCTTCGTTTAAAACCCAAAAGCTAATTTCTAGACCTGGTGGGTAGGAAGAAAAGCTCCCATTCGCGACGCCCAATGGAAAGCTGCCTTCCTGAGTCTGCAGGCAGCCTGACACACTGGCTCAGAGCAGTGCCAACTGACGCCTTCGCCCCGGCAGGGGGTTGGTGCGAAAGGCCAGCGTGGACCATGTCGTGTCGACATTAGCGCAGCGGAGGGATTGGGGGAAGGCGTGGGGCAAAGCCCTCAGGCGATGGGGGGATGGCCGCAGTCAGCGAAAGCCCCACAGGTACCCCCAGGACAGAACCTCACTTAGGAGCAGTGGCACCCGTGGAGGGGTTCCTCACAGCGCCCAAGTCCTTCGGCGCCTCCCTCATATCCGTGCGCTGGCAGCGGAGTCAGGAGTCAGCGAACAAGCCACTTTGGCCTTCGCTGCCTGGGAACGACCTGCCAGTGCCACTTGCCGAGGCCACAAGTCTCCCCTGCTGGACCTGGCACCTTCCCTGAGAGGAACTCCACAGCCGGCGGCTTTCCCCTTTAGAAGAGCGGGGACAACACCACGCCCGGCTCACGCGGCCAGGACCCCCCTTTACTCCCAGGCTCTACTGGCCCCTTTGCTGCGGGCCAATGGACACGGCCCGCTGCTCGCGAGCAAAACATTGTGGCAAAGACCCGCTGTAAGGCAGGTGAGGTCCGAACATGCCCCACGCCGTGCTGGGCACTGGATCGATTGGTTCTTACTCCGTCTCCACGCTGCACCGCAGCGAGCATCCCAGAGGGGAGGCGGGTTCGCCTTAGACACTCCCGGATTTATGTGGGCACCCGCTGTCGGGGGTCAAACCCACTCGGTCAGATGAACCTGCTGCAGGAGCCTTTGCCCACGAAAGCTTCTGCCCAAATACATCTGGCGCCCCAGGGCTCCTCCCCCCGCCCCAGTGGAGCGCCCAGTGGGTCTCTAAGGAGCACCCACCCAAACACTCCACTGGCTTGCTGCCGGGCGCGATGCCAGTCTGGGCGGCCCAGCAGGGTCTGAAATGGAGGCACAAACCTGGGCTCTTCCCCTTCAATCGTGGGGGATGCTGACATCTAGTGGCACCGAAGCAAAACACGGGTCTGCGCCTTCGTCCCCACCCCTCTAGGCAGGCGGCCAGGGGAGACTGGGCGTAGACCCAGCTGGGAGCTCTCCCACAGCCAGCACTCACCGGCTGGGCGCTGCAGTGCCTCCTGCTGGCCAGAGCCCACCTCCGAAGAATACTTGGTATTCCTTCCGCTGGGGGCTGGTGGTTCAGAGGGGCTGGTAAAGCTATTCAGTCACGGGAGGGCTGAAACGGGGGGGAAACCAAGGCAAACAAACTTTAAAAAACAACTAATAGTCCTGCAGCACCTTAGCGACTAACCAAACATGGAGATGGTGTCACGAGCTTTCGTGGGCACAGCCCGCTTCTTCAGATGACTGGAGGATTAACAGGCCAGATCCAAGAATAAATAAGGAAGGCAGGGGGGAAAGGAGGATGGAAGAGAAAAAAATAGTGAGTTGGATTGTTCAAGTTACAAGAGGCTGATAAGAATAATTTGCACCCCTATAAGTATCTATTGTACTTATATTATATTTGATAATATATTAGAGGTGCAAATTGTTCTTATCAGTCTTCATAACTTGAACAATCCAATTCACTAATTTTTTTTCTATTTTTTATTCTTTCCTCCCGCCTTCCCTTATTTATTCTCGGATCTGGACTTTTAATCCTCCAGTCATCTGAAGAAGTGGGCTGTGCCCATGAAAGCTCATGATCCCATCTCCATGTTTGGCTAGTCGCTAAGGTGCTGCAGGACTATTCATTCTTTTTTAAGTTTTTCCAGTTACAGACTAACTTGGCCACCCCTCTGAAGCTTTTAAATGTTTAAAAGTTCTGCTCGCTTTGGGCTGGTTGAACTAGTCCATGCCATGTTTTCATCCCATTGCAATTGGGCCTTTTTCTAATCTGAAAACAACAAATATGTGTCAGTCTGACCTTTTTGGCCCGGAGGGGAGGAGCAGCTTGGCCTCGTTCCTTTTGTATTACGCAATTCCATTTCAAACCTGGATCTCAATGCAGCGCATGCTAGGGCAGGGGCCTCCAACCTTTTAAAGCACGAGATCATTTTTTTAATTGAAATGCAATCCGAGATCTACCTGAAACCCAAATCCCCTGGCCCCGCCTCCTTTGTGCCCCTTCTCTGAGGCTCCGCCCCTGCTCACTCCATCCTCCTACCCTCCCTCACTTTCACCGGGCTGGGGCAGAGGGTTGGGGTGCAGGCTCTGGTCTTAGATTAAGGGATCTGGAAGGGCTCTGAGCTGAGCCTGGGGCAGGCAGTAGGGGGGCCGGAGGAGGTTTGGATGCGGGGTGCTCAGGGCTAGGGCAGGATCTTGGGATGCAGGAGGCAGTTCATGTCTGGGGTAAGGTTTCAGGATGTGGGCACCAGCTGGGCACTGCTTACCTCAGGTGGCTCACCCCTGACCTGGCCCTGCACCACTCCCAAAAGCAGACAGCAAACTCCCTGCCAAGTCCTGTTGTGCCCCCTCTCTGCTCTGTAGCTCCTGAGGGGACAGCTCCAAGGCAAAGGGCAGGAAATGCTCAGCAGCCTGCGGGGGGGCAGCTGAAGTGCTGGGCTTGATAACCCCTTGGCCCAACCAGTCAGGATCACCTGTCAGAGGCTCCAAGATCTACCAGGAGATCCCAATCTACTGGTTGGAGACTACTGCACTAGGGAATCAGTGTCATTTGAAAACATCCCTCCCCGCAAACAAAAACCCCCAGCTGTGTCCCAGTTCTGTTGAGAGCGTCTCACGGGGAGGGGAGGGGTCCCCACAGGCCAAAATGTGACCTGTGGTTACACCCTCCTGCTCACTTGGTACCAGTAGGGAAGGTGGTCATGTAGCTGGGCCACAGGCGGACGTGGGCATTGGGAGCACTGAGTTCACTGGCCCGGCTCCGCCAAACGAGACAACGCGGTGGTAAAAGCACGGCGGCTGTCCGAGCGCACCCAACCCGCCCCGCGACTGCCAGCCGCAGTGAGCTCTGGCCCGAATCCCAGGCTTCCAGCCCATAAACAACCCCAGTGTGCTGCACCGGTCTGGACACAGCCGTGGAAAGGCCACCATTGCAGGCTTGTGGCAGGGGTGTGGCTTGCCCCGTGGGCTGGAGACCCTGGGGCTGAGACAGCCCTCTCCCTGCCTTGCCCCTCCCGCCCCAGCCATCCGGGTGCTTCTACTTGCCCTCAGCAGGAGGTTGCAGCGACGTGGGAGCCGAGAGCGGTAGCGAGCCTGCTCCAGCAGAGTCCTTGGACTGGGGACTCGGAGTACGTCTACGCTGCTCCAAAGACCACGGCTGCGGGTCTCAGGAACCACTGGGCCCAGGCTCCAGCAGAGCGTGGTGGACAGCGCAGAGCTGACAGGAACAGGAGCCGAGATCAGACGGGAGGCCCGGAGAGGACGCCGAGCAAAGAACTCCCGCCAGCGCCCCCTGCTCCTCCCAGCTGTGTAGGGGGCCACCCAGAGGAGCTCCGCCCAGAAGTGAGAGAGCAGGGAGGGACGAAAACAGGCCCCACAGTCGCAGAGCGCCCCTTCTTCCGTCCTGCTCCGCCATGGCCGCTTTGGGCAGGGACAGCAGAGGCGGACGAGGCGGTCTCACGCCTTCGTGGGCCGGGACCGGGCGCGAATGCATGGGAAGTGTGGAGACGAGTGCAGCCAGAACCCCCACGGGGAGTCTGGCGGAGCTGCAAGAGGGGATGCAACCCGGCCCATTCCAGACAGGCGTGCGCCAGGTCCCCCTAAGGCCGCAAAAGGGGCGGGCATCGGAGAGGGGAGCCAACCATGCCAGGACAAGGCGCTGCCACGCTGAGGGTGCCAG
This sequence comes from Apalone spinifera, assembly GCA_030068395.1. Lineage (NCBI taxonomy): Eukaryota > Metazoa > Chordata > Testudines > Trionychidae > Apalone > Apalone spinifera. Next base: position 169,796,823 of record JANRFK010004149.1, read on the forward strand.
GGCTCAGCTCCGCCCCAGACAAAGCCCGACAGAAAGGTATTCCCAGGACTGAAGCCATCCGGCTGGGGGAATTATTGGCAGCTGATATTAGATGCCAAAGAGAGGTAGGAACATGCTGAAATGCAACATGGTGATTTTAGGGCCTGCCCCGCATTTATTGGAAGAAAACTCTCCCCAGCAGGCGATACTTTCTGTGCGCTGCCGGGAGGCTTGCTTTAGTTTTAGCAAACGTAGAGGGACTCCTGACAGAAAGTGAGTTTCGACTGTAACTCTGGGTGGACTGATGCTAGGTTCCAGAGCTGTTTCGGTGGAAAACCTTGACACAGGGCTTGGGTGGTGCCGTTCCTGCATGTTACATGCTATTCTGGGGTCCCCGCTGCAAACAGGATTTTGATGCCCTGGAAACGGTCCCTCAACGAGCTACACAAATGACTGACACTCAGGAAAACCATCCTTCGAGGGAAGTTCTACCTGTTTAGCTTGGACGAGAGAAGGTTAAGAAGCGACTGGTTTTTGCTGGCAGAGAGCTCTTTAATATAGCGCACAAAGGCATAACAAAATCCTGTGGCTGAAGCTACGTCAGTTCTGGGTGGAAACAAGGCACATATTTGCAAACCAGAGGGCAATTAATTAGCCATTGGAACAAATTACATAGGGATGGCTTATGGGTGGGGTGAAAAGATATCCAACCCGGGTTTAAAGACTTCAAGTGATGAAGAATCTCCCACTTCTTTTGGTAAATTGGTCCTCTGGTTAGTTACCCTCACTGTTAAAACCTGTCTGTCCTGAGTGTGCTCTAGGTCAGCCCTCACAGTATGGGTTAATTCAGGATTTAGTGGGCGAAATGTGAGGGAGGTCAAACTCGCCGATCACCATGGTCTCTTCTGGCCTTAAAAATCCATGACTAGGAATCTATAAAGTCAAGGAAGACGCACAGGGAGTATCTGTGGGCAAAACAAGATTTGTTTTTTACAGTCAGTCTTCTGACAATGACTAGTTTAGAGAAGCTGGCTCTGTTATTGGCTTTGCTCTGTGGAGGTAGATGGGGGACTAAGAGCTGGTTAAAAGGTATTTTATTTTCAGTGAAAAAAATGTGATTTAAAAAAAGAAACCTTTCCTTTTGCAAGCAGAGAAGGATTTCAGGGATTTCCGGGGCTGTGTGGGTGGGGGTAGGCATATCAAAAAAACAAACTCCAAAATGGTTTTAAAATAATTGGCTTTCCATTTTTAACCTGAAAAGTGTGGGCAAAACCTACATTTAGTCGAACAGTCAACGTGTTATCAAAGTTGGTAAAAAGTTTTCAAGCAGCTCAAGGGATTAAAGGGTGAGGCTCAACTCTTCCCTCTATTTCAGTGACGCTCCAACCTCAGGGATTCAGAAGCCGAATTAGCAATCCCCATTACCCAACAGAGCTCCAGGATAGCCAGATCACAGCTTCATTCACTGCAGTGCTACACATTCATGTTTAAACAGTGTGGCTACATCGACATTGGCAAGATTTTGCGCAAACACTTTTAACGCAAGAGTTTTTGCGTTAAAGTATTTGCGCAAGAGAGCGTCTACGCTGGCATGTGCCTTTGTGCAAGAAAGCTCTGATGGCCATTTTAACCATAGGGCTTTCTTGCGCAATAAATTCATGTTGCCTGTCTACACTGGCCTCTTGCACAAGAAGAGTTGCGCAAGAGGGCTTATTCCTGAGCGGGAGCATCATAGTTCTTGCGCAAGAAGCCCTGATTTCACACACTAGAACGTCAGCGTTCTTGCACAAGAACTCCCCGCCAGTGTAGACAGGCAGCATGTCTTTGTGCAAAAGTGGGTGCTTTTGCGCAAAATCATGCCAATGTAGACGCAGCCTGTGACGGGGAAACTTTTAGGATTTATAATAGGATTCCCTCCATGGATACGTTAATAACTTAGCGCGCGTTGATGCCGTAATTGGCTAATAACATCGTAAAAGCATCCGGATGGGTTAAGAATTAAACGACACTATTCTATTATAGTTCCCATAATAGAAGAACTATTATGGGAACTATTATTCTATTATAGTTCCCATAATAGAAGAACTAGAGGACACCAAATGAAATTAATGGGTAGCAGGTTTAAAACTAATAAAAGAAAGTTCTTCTTCACACAGCGTGTAGTCAACCTGTGGAACTCCTTGCCAGAGGAGGCTGTGAAGGCTAGGACTATAATAGAGTTTAAAGAGAAGCTAGATAATTTCATGGCGGTTCGGTCCATAAAAGGCTATTAGCCAGGGGATGAAATGGTGTCCTTGGCCTCTGTTTGTCAGAGGCTGGAGAGGGATGGCAGGAGACAAATTGCTTGATCATTGTCTTCAGTCCACGCCCTCTGGGGCACCTGGTGCTGGCCACTGTCGGCAGACAGGATACTGGGCTAGATGGACCTTTGGTCTGACCCGGTACGGCCGTTCCTATGTTCTTATGTTCTTATGACACAGGGTTTAAATGTGCTGCAAAGAGCCGCAGGGGCCAGACAGCTAAAGGGCCTCAGTTGGAAGCTCACAGCTCTCGGTCCTCTTCCTAAAGATCCCCAGCAAACTCCTCCCCCCGCTGCAGGTCATTAGAAAACCTTCTTCCAGGAGTTCTGACCAGCCCCGTATTTGCCCAGCTACCACAGCTCAGTATCTTTCACGGCTTTTGAGACTCTTAGGCCAAGTCTGCACTCCAGGGGCAGGTCGAATTGAGATAGGCAAGTCCAGCTACATTGACACCAACATCATTAACCCCACAGCAGTGAGTGGTCCTGTGGCACCTTAGGGACTAACAACCCCCCTTCATTCGAGTGTCTGCCTGGTCTCCACCGTGGGAGGCCAACGGGAGAGTCCCCTCACACCTCGCAGGAGCAGGAGTGCCGGCACCGAGTGGGGGCTCCTTGGGAGTTCGATTTAGTGGGACTTGAAATCGACCTCCGGAAGATGGACATGCGGCAGCGGCGATCTTCTGCCTCGTGAAGAGGAGGCCTTACAAATGTTGCCTGTTCGCCTAACGTCTAATTACCGCTGTCTAACAGCAGGTGGCAGCCCAATGTTTTGTTCCAATTAATGCAACACTTTTTAATTGACTAAAAACATCAGCCTTGTGGTGTCCTGAGGACCCTTCCCAGCTCTTCTTGGTTTGCTTTCCCAAAAGGGGTCTCAGCCTTCCCTTGCGACAGAAACCCCCTCAGGCACGCCCAGACATCCACACAGATTAGGGAGTTCTGCTTTTGCCAGGAGACAGCGCCGCACAAGGAATGCCTGGCGCTCCTGGAACGGGCCACATGCCAAAGCTGACCCAAGAGTCCTTCGCACAGACGTGTGCATCGTCACGCAGCTCCCGAGACTCCCACCGTGACGCTGCAGCTGGTGAATGCTGCTGCTTTGCCTCTGCAAGGGAGCAGAGTGTGGCACGCCACCCCCTCCGTGCGGGGGGCAGAGTAGAGGCCGGCAGAGGTGACTGCAGCTTGGGGAACGGATCCTATGAGCTGGCGGGGGGTTATGTTCCCTGGAAGCTGAGCGCTTGGGCAGCCGCCCAGGAGAGAATCAAATGCCACCCAGCTGATTAGCAGAGTGTCCGCAGCCGGCAGCTTGCGTTTCTCCTGGTGGTGCACAGCCACACATGCCTCGGTGCACAGAACAAAATGTATTCTGCATGTGGATGGAAGAAATGCGAAGGAACTCTGCTGGCAGGCGGTTGGGCCGGCCCAGTAGGAGCGCAGCCTGGTGGTGCTAGTGGGACTCAGAGCCAACAGTAAAAAGAACGGAGGAGTAAAACCGGATTCCCAGCTGCTCTGGACACTGTGCGCTCATGGACTGAGAAGGGCGCCGCAGGCGGAGAAGGAAGAGCTCCCAGTCCCTGGGTCGCTGGGGTGTGGCGGGAAGGCCTCTGCAGCGAGGCAGATCCGCGGTGAGCCCAGGGAGGGGGCAGGAAGCCTCAAGGGGGGGCACCGTGGGAGGTGAGGGAGTAGAGTTTAGCTGCCTGCCACAGGGTCCCTGAACAGGAGCATGGGGCTGGGTCCCTCTACCAGGCACCAGCAAAAGTGGAGCCCAGTCTGGAGCTGGGCCTCCGGGGAGCCAGCTCTGGGAGGCCTCGCTCTGCGGCTGGCCCTGTGGTGCCCGGGACGGCGGAAGTCTGTGGGGAATGGGCCTGGCAGGGACACTGAGCTATGTGTCCTGAGCAAAAGGGGGGCCAAAAGTGACCCAGCTGGAGGGGGCCAGAGTGATGGACAAGGGGAGCCTTCTACGTGACTGCCAGCCATGAGGGGGCCCCTCCTCCGCACACACCCCCCAGTCCCGCTCCCCTGGTGCAGGTGGGAATGCCCATGCATGGGGCAAGGCAGAGGAGAACTCAGCTGCGCCGCTGGCTGCTCCACAGCCCGGCTTTAAAAGCCAGGCCCTGCCGCCACGCCGGCCGCTGGAGAGCGGAACGAAGCCCAAGACACGAAGCATTTTAACGAGGTGAAACATCCTGTTCAGTCTTCGGCGGCCCCAGCCGTGAGCACATTCAAAGGCCAAGGCAAAGCGAATGGAACAGGATGCCCAGGGCTGAACGGTGTGAGTGACTGGGGGGCGGCTCTGACTGCGTGTTCCCTTACACAGCGGGGACCCTCCTGCCGCTGCTGGGGGCTGGTTAAAATGCCCGGAGAACGCTCTAAGAAAGGGGGAGCAGGGTTCCCCCGGGGCACAGACAGAGCCCTAGTTTTGATGGAGTGAGGAGCTGGATCTGACGCAGACGGAGAAGCCAAAGCTAATAAACTGCTCCTTACATCTGAGCATCGCAGGGTGAGTTTTAATTGATCCAAGGCCGCTGAAGTGCATGGAAGATTGCCCGTGGCTATTTCCACTCGACACATGGGAGATAGCTGTGGGGTAATGCAGGCACAGCGCAGGGGCCAAGGAATCTTGGAAGAAAGTTCGAAAGCGGAGCAAATCTATTACTGCTCACTTGGCCCCCAGTGACATGGGGCTGGGGGGGTTTTGGCATCTCCCACCAGACTTCTGCCCTAATTGTCTGCCTGCAAAGCAGAAGGAGACCGCCTGTGACTGGACGCGTACTGTCGTCCCTCCTCACAGGATGGTCAGAGATTCTGGCCTGCGCGGGCCGTGAATATGCTTCCGAAACGCAGACCCAGTTAAGAGCCAGACTCTGTCCTCGCCTGGCCCGCGGTCCGTGAGTGTGGAGAGGAGGAAAAAGGCCCCGGTGTTCTCCGAAGCCGGGCTGTTCCCTTCATGTGAAGCATTATTACACCACATACCACTCCCCTTATAAGGCAAACAAAAGACTGGTATGTATCCTGCAGACCACAGGCTGTAATAATATTCAGATGCTCCGCTCTGCTCCAGCCTCCGCTTGTCTAATGCTCTAGTTAGCGGATGAGGTCCGTGTTCTCGGAATGCTGCATCTCCAGTGATTCACATGTAAGACTTCCCTTTCTATCTGGGGCATGAGGCTGCCCTCTCGGTGTAGCCCCGCTCCCGTGGCCGGGATCCTGCAGTACTTGCCAACTGCCCTTGCTGTGCTGGGACTGCTAAGAGGATTCTCCTGGGACCAAGCTTCCTACTGTACAGTGGCTATCACCTCCCTTGCTGGGGGAAACTGAGGCACGGGGCACCAAGGCCACAAGGACCTGTTCTGTGTTCCAAAGAGTCTCCATCACTCCCCACCTTCCAGGCTGCTTGTGCCCTTTGGCAGGCCAATATCCTGGGAGTACTTGGATTGGCTTCATTTGGCTCATTTTAATCCCGCCATGCTCAACAGCCTCCCTAAGCTGTTTGGCTGCTCTGAGCATGACCGCGAGAGAGTGGAAAGAGGTGTGCCCCATGAGCCGAGCAGCCGCCGTCTTTCTGGCCGTCTGCGCACTTTGCTGAACCAATCTCAGCTCACTGATAGCGGCTTTCTTCACTTGGTAAGGCACGACTCCCCTCGCCTTCCAAACTGCCATGGAAAGAGCCTCTTGAAGGTTAGAGTCTCAAGGGATGGCAAAGACATAACCACCCATCGTTTCTGCGATGTGCTGCTGGATCTGGATCTTCCACGGAGGACAGCCACATGTGGGCCTGGTGGAGAACCTGGCTCGGGGAAGCCTGTTGAATACGTGGGTCTTGGGATTGCTCGCATGGCCATAGAAACCCTCTCACTGCTTTCAGATCCCCCTCTGGTATCAGGGGAGAATATCCCCATGTTCCATGGCTGTGTGCTAAGGTGGCCTTTTCAGGGTATCTCCAGCAAGTGGCACAATTCTGGAGCAGGTTGTAGCCTGATCTAAGATAATGTTTAAATTCTAATGACCCACCTTTAGGGTTGACAGGATCTTTGTCCCAGGATCAGGCCCAGTATTCAATTATACTATGATTGGGAACCCTGATGTGCACGGTTGCAACACTCACTCTATAGAAACTCTTGTGTATTTACAAATGTCGTTTATTAATACGGTTAGCACAGTCACACACACCCCAATTTCATAAGACCGGGAATGTGCATCCATATTTCCATACCCTACACTTACATCATTCCTTCTAGAACAATCTTAGGTGTTAGCCCATCATCCTTCTCATTATCCTCCCCTTCCCCATCACCAGGGGCCATCCTTCTGGCCCTTCCAAGGATGACATCTTCTCCTCCCTCTCGCCCCTGGGCTGGGGTCCCACTTTTATACTGAGTGACACTGACGAGAACATGTTTTATGCATAGCCAATAGGGGATGCGTCTAATGCTGAAGTGTCCTTTTCCTATTGGTCAATGTATCATTGCTCTTAACTTATTATCATATACGTCAATTCGTCACCATGGGCCTTTGTGGTCAACTATCCCAACCTGTGTCCTGATTACTTAACTCGGCCTGAACCAATTATTTGGGCCTTTTATCTAATAATACATCTGCTGAGTCTGAGGGTATTTTCCTACCATCCTGTATGGGTGAGAGGTCTAGACCTACATTCCCCTTTTCCAGTCCCAGGAAACCAGAAATAAGCTATGACCAGTATCTGGGTGAGACCATGTTTCAGCCACGGAAGTCTGCAAACCTCAGTGTCTGCTGATCTTGCAAACGGCCTGTTGCAGCCTGCACAAAAGATAAAATATAATCCCACGCTACTTGACCCGGACTGTGAGCTTATGTGTGTCCTTTCATTCAAGTACAACCTGCCCTCTAATCGGCAGTAATGCAGACATGGCAGTCGTTGGAAAGTGCATTCAAAGGATGTACCATCTTGTTATACCCTAGAGCAGGAGCCACTGCATTGCAGGGAACCCGACTCACCAGACAGCCTCGGGCTGGGCTGTCCTGTACCCATGCTGTTCCTATGCCTAATGGCATCTGGACGGCCACACAGCTCAGCCAGTGCATGGCACCATGGCTGTGTCTAGACTGGCCAGTTTTTGCAGAAAAACAGCCGCTTTTGCGCAAAAACTTGCCAGCTGGCTACACTGGCCGCTTGATTTTC
>JANRFK010004149.1:169806236-169835513 GCA_030068395.1 Apalone spinifera
CAGCTCGGGGCCCTTGTAGTGGGGGAAGGTTCCCACAGTTCCAGCTGCGCAGGGTGTAATGTTGCTGGAGCGGGGTAAGCGGCCCGGTGACTGGAGGGCCATGGCTTAATTAGTGGGATGAGTGGCATTCAGAGGGCACTGAGGAGACCTGACAGTAATTGGGAAAGTGTGTGAAAGGAATCTCCATTTCCAGGCGGTTTCATAATCACTACACAAACACATCGGAGGATTTGTGCACATGATACAACTCTTCTCCTCTGAAGGGGGTATCACTTTTTTATGCTTGCCTTCCTCCATGTGAGGTAGAGGTTTGGTTTTAGTAAGTAAGGACTCCTCTTACATTTTGGCATGTCGGATCTTGGTTTGATTTTTATGGTTGGAGACTGACAAAAGAAATGTATAAGCATCTAGATTGGTTTGGTGTTTTATAGGTGGCCTGTGTGTGGCTTAGTGGAAATAGAATTTCTTACAGTGCAGGCTTTAAACATTATTTGCATAAAGCGCATAAAACAGAAATGGTTCCAACTAATTCTGCACTGGGAGTACATAGCTGGAGCTGTTGGGTCCTGAAGACGAATAGCTTTATAAACATTTTCCCCTGCAGCTTGCTGTGCCAATTAGTTTTTTGTTGTTTTAACATTTTTACATTGGTTGTACTTATTACCGAATAGCTACTTTATTAAATATGTAGGATTAAAAGGGTCAGATGACTTGCATATTTTATTTTGACAACCTCCTTTTATAGCTTTTCTTGTTTACAAGCTGTACTTGTAAACAAGAGACTAGCATTTGAAACGTGTATTACAAACCTCCTCAAAATGACATACACTAAAGAACATAATTTACTCCCCGCCCCATTGAAACTACATGTGGGTGTGCTCCTTAAATAAATCAGACCTGAAAATGTGTCTTCTATGGCTGGTGTTTGTCAGTATGGCTAGGTAGTTAATTACTCAAGACAATAGAACTAGCTGTTTTGCTTATATAACTTATATGATGAATCCAAAATATCTGAACTGCTTCAGAGACCCTATATTTTGGTGTAATTGTGAATCAATAAACCTGGAGATTTGCTGACAGCTCTCTGGTAGTTTCCTCTAGTTCCAGAATGTTTATTTTGTGTGTTTACAGTATTGCTTCTCAGCCTGTTCAAGGCTAAGATCATGTGTAAACAGTTTGCTGTTTTTAGGAAGGTTATGTGATGTAATTATTTCTCTTGATGCTACTTACTTCCAAAATGAAATTATGGCATGCATAGCTGAGATTTTGACTAAGGTAAAGCATTTAATATAGACATACCTAAACCTGGCACTCTAATGCTTTGTCTTACACTGGCACTTTCATTGTTAAAATTTTTGTTACTCATGGGTGTGAAAAAACACCACCTAATTGATGAAAGTTTTAATAATGAAAAGCGCTGGTATGGACTGTGCTTTTGTGAGTAGTGGGAGTTGTGCTCCCGGCAAGGAAGCTACTGTTCCTTCTTGGAGTTGGTTTTATTTTGTCGCTCTCTGCGACAGAGTGGCTATGCTGCATGCCGTATGAAAGCATAGCTGTAGTGGCACAGCCGGGCTATTGTAAGGAGCACAGTGTAGACATAGCCTTAGTCATATGTAAGACCCTACCAAATTCAGCCCTGAAAATGTCGCAGATGTGTACTTTTACCCTATACCATACAGATTTCATGGGGGAGACAGCGTTTCTCAAATTGGGGTTCTGACCCAAAAGGGAGTTGCAGGGGGATCACAAGTCTATTTTAGGAGGGTCACAGTATTACCACCATTACTTCTGCACTGCCATCAGAGCTGGGCAACTGGAGAAGGGTGGCTGTAATGTTGGCCAACTGCCCAGCTTAGAAGGCAGCATCTCATCACCAGCATTGCAGAGGTGAAGATGGTAGTACCATTGTAGATGTTAAAAATTGTGCAATAGGGTAACCTTGTGTCGGCTGAAAATCTCAGTGGTTACATGGTTACCTGAGCTGTGGGCTATACAGAGCCCATGGCAAAGCCTCCCCAGGAATGAAGCAGGCAGCCCTTGCCCGCCCGCCTCTGCTCCCAGGGAGGAGGCTTGGTTGCTGCAATGAAGCCCCCGCCCAGGAGCCGGGGGAATAGTGAATCTTACTCCCCAGGAGCAGAGCTGGCAGCCCTCACCCACCCAGCTCCCAGGGAGAAAGCTTCACGGAGTGTAATTGACTCCATTAACTTATAGCATCCACTTAACGGTTAAATGGTTAGTCGTTTACTCAAATTCCTGTATATCATACCCATGTCGTCCTTACTTCTGTACTTTTGCTTTCAGAGCCTGGCAGCTGGACAGTGAAGACTGCTAAGGGCCTAGCTCTGCAGGGAGCATTGTAGAGGTAAAAGTGGCAATACCATGCCATCCTCATGTCTGCCCTGCTGCTGGCAGTGGCTCTTCCTTCAGAACTGGGTTCCTGGCCAACAGTCCCTGCTCTCCAGCTGCCCAGTTTTGAAGGCAGAGCCACTGCCAGTAGCTGTGCAGAAGAAAGGGTAGCAATACTTCAACCCCCATACAGTCACCTTTTGACCCTCACACAACTCCTTCCTTCTTGGCTCAGGAACCCTGCAGTTTTACAACACCATGAACTTTGAGATTTAACTATCTGAAATCATGAAATTTATCATTTAAAAAATCCATGGAATTCACCAAAAAGGACTGTGAATTTGGTAGGGCAGGCCCTAAGCATATCTTTTCTACAGAAAGCTATTGGCAGGAACAGATTTGTTTTTTAAAATGTGAACAAAATTAGTGACCGTTCTTAGATCTTCAGTTCTGTGGTGCCTGAATTGGTATATCAACCAACATTTATAGTTAAAATAAGATATTTTTTACATGACTGATAGCATGCATACATCTGCGGGGGAAAACACTCCAATTTCCTTTTATTTCTGTAATAATCTGCATATGGAAAAATTATTTTATAATTGTTAGAACTGTCATTCAGTGTAGCTAGAAAAATGAATTTATTTTCTAGGGTAAATAGCCATATATTGCTGGATTGATGGTTCTGCCATTTTAACCAAGGAAAGCTGGCTTATTTTACCGTTAGTTTCTAAAATCTGTTGCGCAGTGATGCTCTCTTGCTGTCAACAGGTTTGATTCTCCTGATAACCTGAAGGACTGCAGGGGGAATGTTGTTAGCTTCAGATACAATACATGTCTCTTACTGACTGTATTTCATCAATTGCAAAGTTGTTTTTTCTTTCAAAGGAAGGCTAGTATCGTTTTCCCAATTTAAGATGTGGAAGAAGTGAGGCATTGAAGTGACTTGCCCAGGGTCACACTGTGTGTGTGTGTGTGTGTGTGTGTGTGTCTGATTTTATGGTACATGGGGACAAATAGTATCCCCATTTGCTTGATTGGTTTTCATTTTATAACTTGGCCAAACTTTAACTGTTTAGGTTGAAATTTTCCATGACAGGTGTCTGGTTTATCCTGAACTGTTTTCTAAAACTTCAGCAGAAGTGCATTAGCCATTTCCAGGAAGGAGGCCAGGGGAGAATGCTGTTTGGCTCATTTTTAAAAAAAAATTCTGGTGACCTTTGATCTTGAGCCTTATGTGTTGGATTATGGACTTGAAATTGTAGGGTAGGGTGACCTTTGTGTCATGATATGTAAAAAGCATCCCAATGAAAATCTTCCCCCAAATTTGCTAAGTTGTAAAAATCTTTGGAAAATCCCGGTTTCTACATGCATTATAGAGACTTAAGTAGCTAAATTCCCTGAAGAGTCTGTCCATGCTGCGAATGCTCCAGAGAGAGATTGGATGAAGGGAGAAATGAGATGGGCTAGGCAAGAAGATGGCGTTTTATCACTCTTTTATACAGCTGGGAAACAGATATAGAGTGATTAGAGTACAAAGAAGCCTGGTTGTTTTTTTCAGAGTACTTAGCCTTATCTAAGGATGTGAGTGGTTAACTGGTAAGCCTCACTCTCCTGGTTAACCTGCAGGGGCAGAAGGAGTTGCCTGCCCACCATGGTCAGGGGGCTGCTTCAGCCATGCAAAGCCCACTCCAGCTCCTCTCACCGCCCAGCTGGAGCTGCCCCTGTCTGTGGTGGGTCTGGTCCAGGTGGCGTGCCGGAGGTAGGAGCTGCTCCAACCAGGCGCAGTAGGCCCAGCCTGCTTCCCCCTCCTCACTGCAGGCAGGGTCTGCTCCAACCAGTCCTCTGAAGCAGCTCTGGTTTATGGTGGTGGGGATTGCTCCAGCCTTGCTCACCCCTTCCCATCCCTCTTTAATCAGTTAATCAATTAAATGGGATTTTACATCCCTAGTTTAACCCCATTTTATATGGGATTTTATATCCCTATTATTTAGTTTATATGCTCAACATAGAGCTCCCAGTGACTTCAGTTGTAGCTGAGTGTTCTTGGCATTTCTGCAGATCAGATGCAATGTCTGAAGTCAAAACACTTAAAAATGAGGAATGCCCAGTTAATAGGCACTGATGAAAAGTATTGAAGAAGTAACTTACCTAGCATATAGGAACTCAGTGGCAGGGATGGAATCCAAATTCCCAGTGCAGCATTTAATTGTATTAACCACCAGACCATCCTTTCTTTTCATACAGCGCCTTGCCTCATTCACTCCACACCTTTCAATTTCTGCAGCAAAAAAAACCAGGCTCCTGCAGATTAGGGATGTAATAGTGTAGTCAATTAACCAATATGCAAAAGCATACTGGTTAATGCTATATACTACACGCATTTCTCTCCTCTCTCTCCCCCCCACCACCAGTAAACCCCCGCTGCGGCTCTGCATAAAGTGTATTAGGAGCGGGGCAGGCAGGCATCCTGGCTCAGTTCTGATTTGCGCTGGGTCCAGGAGCTCAGACCCCGCCCCCCTGCAGACAGGGGCTACTGCCACCCCGCGCTGCTGCCTCTTTATCAGAGGCAACTGCACTGGGCAACAAGCAGCCGGTCTACAAGGGGAGCTGTTTTTTAAACTGTCTCCCCTCACGCACTAGCTCCTGCCTGGCACCCCACACTGTTACTGGCCCCGCCCCTGGGGACTATAGAATATTTGAATAACCGATAAGAATTCATGAGGTTACTTGACTATTCAATTAACTGATATTTAACATCCCTACTGCAGATCATACCTTTCTATAATGCAGTGTATTCAGTGAATCCTAATACATCCCTGGAGAATGGGGTGCATTGGTTGAAATAATTTTAATAAAAAAGTACAAATTCAGAACAAGATTATTTTCCTAAAAGAAGGTGGTGTTCTCATGGGTTGACAAAATATAGTGCTTAACCCAGCGGTTCTCAAACTTTTTGGGCTCCGGAGCCCTTTACATGTGTAAAAAAAATTTATGCGGCGCCCTAGTGGTGTGTGTTAATTGCGTCAGTTCGAGGCGATTCTCAATTATGCTTTTGAAGGCTTTCCAGTTTGTCAACCTTGCGGAGCCCCTGGAGATGTCTCGCAGATCCCTGGGGCTCCACGGAGCACAGTTTGAGAAACACTAGCTTAAACTAAATGTGATGCTGCTTTTTGTTGATCAAGAGGCTACAAAGTGTATGTGTATATATACATGAACATTTATTTAAGCAATTGTAAATCTTACATTCAATTTAACTTTTATATTTTGTGTTAGAAATAGTGAATGATGAATTTCTTATTTGCTAGATTAGGTTTTCACTTGTTTTAAAACTTTATTTGGATGGAATTCAATTAATTACATAAAATAACATTTTGAAGTTATTTCTATTACGTAAAATTCCCTTAAATGTGATGCATACACATGAGTTTATCAGCATTTTATCAGAAATGTTTTGTATTTAAAACTAATTTAATACAAAAGCATTGGATGAGGTGGTAATTGTTCATTGGAAGTTTCTGTAGTTAATGAATTAAACCAATAGTTTCTGAAACTGTCCTTCAAGATTTTAGAACTATTGTATCTCATCTTTTCACACCTAATTCTTGTTCATGGATTGGAAGAAGAAAACAAACTTTCCTGCTTTTTCAACTACCAATGGATTTCTTAACTTTGAATGAATTAGTTGAATAAAGTGAAATTAAGAAAATATTCTCTTTACCTACCAAAAGTAAAGGAGGTATCCAAAGCTAGATAGCACTTCAATGAAGGGCAGGTCTATGCTTAAAACCTGCATTGGCACTGCAGTAGTTCTTTAATGAAGGCTCTCTATGCCAATGGGAGAGAGCTTTTCTGTTGTCATAGTTAATTCACATCCCCAAGAGTCGAAAGCTGTGTTGACAGGAGAAGCTCTCTCACCGACTAAGGATGTTAAATATCAATTAATTTACTAGTCGATAGGCACTTCTGCATTCCTCCTTTGAAATGTGCATTTCAAATTTGGAACTCCGCGTGCAGCGTAAGCCAGCGGGAAGTCCCGCTGACTCGGGCTTCACATGGGTGCTTCTGCTTTGAAATGCACAAGAGTCTGGGAGCTCTTGTGCATTTCAAAGCAGAAGTGCCCATGTGGAGCCCAGAGTCAGGAGGACTTCCTGCTGACCCCAGGCTCCATGTGGGCGCTGCCATTTTGAAATGCCATGTGGAACTGGGGTCAGCTGGGGACTTCCCAGCTGATCCTGCGCTCAGCGCAACATTTCTGCGGAACCCAGGATGCTGACTCCAGATTCCACAGAAATGCCGCACAGAGCCCAGGGTCAGCTAGGGAGTCCCCAGCTGACCTCGGGCTCCATGCAGTGCTGCTGCTTTGAAATGCTGCGGTAGCGTTTCAAAGGGGTAGCACCGCACAGCTGATCCTGGGCTCTGTGCTGTGCTCTCCATTGAAAAACTGCAGTGGCGTTTCAAAGGGGTAGCGCCACACAGAGCCTGGGATCAGCTCCATGCGGCGCTGCTGCTGCCACGGGTTTGTTTCAAAGGAGCAGTGCCACACGTAGCCTGGGGCTGTGCAGTGCTGCCCCTTTGAAATGCCATCACAGCGTTTCAAAGCGGCAGTGCTGCATGGAGCCCATACCCTGGGCTCTATGCGGCACTACCACTTTGAAGTATCCCCTCTTCTCCCCCACCCCCTTTTTGCTACCTCTGTCTGATAGAGGTAGCAAGGTGGCGGGGAGAGGAGGGGGAAATTGACTAGTAGGCTAGCATTTAACATCCTTATCACTGACAGCAATGTCTGTTGGGGATAGGTCAGTATAATTGTGTTGCTCAGGTGTGTGAGTTTTTCACACCCCTCGGACATAGTTATGCCAACACGGGTTTGTAGTGTAAATCAGACTAAAGTCTGATTCCAGGGGCATAGCCAGACCCTTCCACCTGACCAGTAACTTGGTGTGGCTTTTGAACTTGAAAGCAAACATATGTAGTGTTTTAATATTCTTAAAAGTACTATAAAATGACTTGAATAGTTGTCGTAAGTGAAGGTCTTAACATAAGTTGTCACTGTTTCAAATTTAAGTTTAAATAGTTTTTAAAATCAATCTGTATTTAAATAAAAAACCCTTTTCTATTTAAAAAAAAAAACCCACCACCACCACCACCCTAAGGTTTTTGTGTTTCCTGCCAAAACAGCTCCATCTTATGCAGTGAGTAAATTGGGGACTTGTAGAAAAATAGTGTTCGATCAAGAAATTAATTATCATAATGCATATAGACAAGGGGACAAAATTAAGGTTGCACAAGCAGTCTTAAGTCTGGTATTTCTTAATTTTTGAGTGCTTAACTTTGCAGCTTTAATAATGCTGTTTTAATCTAGTTTGTAATTGCTGTCTTGAGGTTGGTGTCTTCTGTTTACACATTTGATTAATTATGAAGTAGAGCTTAACTGGAACTTTGTTTGATTTAAAATTTTTACATGTTACTCTAAAATGAGTAAGTAGATTACTGAAAAATACATTTGTTTGGAGATTTAGGAGTATTTGATTCCAGATAGAATGTTTTATGCCTTTTATTCCCCTTAAGTTTATTTCTCGACCGGTTTTGGTTGCTCCTACATAACCGTATGTTTTTGGCATATTAAGTCATGTGAGATTTAGATATTTGCATAGAGAATACGCTTATGAAGTTTGCAGATGCAAACCGTCCCAACTTGGTATCAAGTGCTTTGGAGGATCGTGTCATTATTCAAAACAAATGGGAGAAATGGTTTGAGGAAAATAGGGTGAAGTTTAATAAGGACAAATTCAAAGTATTCCACTTAGGAAGGAGCAATCAGTTTCACGCACGCAGAATGGGAAGCGACTGTCTAGGAAGGAGTACTGCAGAAAGAGATGTAGGGGTCATACTGAATCTCAAACTAAATGAGTCAACAGTGTGACACTTGCCAAAAAAAAAAAAAACACACACACACAATTCTGGGGTGAATTAACAAGAGTATTGTGAGCAAGCCAGGAGAAGTCATTGTTCCACTCTACTCTGTGCTAATTAGGCCTCAGCTAGAGTATTGTGTCCAGCTCTGGGCACCACATTTCAGGAAAGACACAGAGAAATTGGAGAAGGTCCAGAGATGAGCAACAAAAATGATTAAAGGTCTAGAAAATATGATCTGAGAGAAGACTGAAAGAATTGGGTTTGTTTTCTTTAGAAAAGAGAAGACTAAGAAGGGACATGATAGCAGTTTTCAGGTACCTAAAAGGGTGTGTCAAGGAGGGAGGAAAAACTGTTCTCCTTGGCCTCTGAGGATAGGACAAGAAACTTCCTAACTGTCAGGGTGCTTAAACACTGGAATAAATTGCCTTAGGGAGGTTGTGGAATCTACAACATTGGAGTTATTTAAGAGCTGGTTAGACAGACATCTATCACGGATGATCTAGATGGTGCTTGGTCCTGCCGTGATTGCAGGAGACTGGACCTGATGACCTCTCAAGAACCCTTCTGGTTCTAGTAGTCTATGATTAGATGGTGGCTTGTTGAACATTTTTCTGGAGGTCTGACCTGCGAGAGAAGTTCGTTTGGGGACAAAAATATGCTAATTTCTATTCTAAATTCAAGATGTATTAATGTTAAAATGCAGTGATTAGTCTTAGAAGTTACCACTAAAGATCATAACTCTTACCTGATGTATTTAATTAGTAGTGTTTTCATTACTACATTTAATTCAACTTCTGAGCTACATGTTGCTGTCTTTTTGTTAGGAAAACTTCAGCTGTAAATACGCAGTCTCAGTTCACATGAATAGGCCCGTATCAGTTGGGTTTTGTGATTTTTCTAGTTGAGACTGAAGCCTGGTCTACACCACAGATGTATATTGATATAACTGTGCTGCTCAGGAATATGGATTTTAGAGCACCACATAACTAGCACTGTGTCAACAGAAGAGCTTAATCCTTCTTTCTGGGATGTGGATTCATCACATGAGGTCCCATTAATAGAAGAACATCTTTATTTCAGTGCTACAACGGCACAGCTGCATTGGTGAAGCTGTACATGTGTGCCATTTTAAGTGTAGACCTGCCCTGACGTAGGGAGAGGGATATTGGCAGTGATCGGGAGGTATTGGAAGAGATTGGGAGGTACCTTAATTCTGTAATGTGGACAGCAGTCACAATTTCATTTGAGCTGGCAATGGAGAGCAACATGTTAACATATTTTGCAGAGGTGGTGGCTATGACACTGCACCTTATAATCGTCATAGTTGTATGATTTGATATAACGTAATTATGATGCATCTGGTACCAAATATGTTTTGTAAGATATCATTGGAAAAGTTGAGTTGCTGACTGATTATCCTATTTTTGCGCATGTATCATTTTTGTATCTGAAGTTGTGAATGCTTAGCATAACTGGCATATAAAATCTTGTGACCCTAACTGCTCTCACTTTCAGATGACTTTGTAAATGAGAAGTAAGCAGTATTATCTCCTGCATCTGTAAACCAAGTCTTTTGTCTTAGTGATTGGCTGAATAATAAATAGGATTGAGTGGATTTGTAGGCTCCTAAGTTTTACATTGTTTTATTTTTAATGCAGTGTTTTATACATAGTTCTATATTTGTGAGTTCCTTTACTGATAGAAATTGCACTAAAATTCTTATTTGGTGAAATGAAAAATGCTATTTTTTTACAGTCCAAATATTTGTAATAAAATATAAAGTGAGCACTGTATACTTTGTATTGTGTTGTAATTGTAATCAATATATTTGAAAATGTAGAAAACATCCAAGAGTATTTAAAGAATGGTATTCTATTAACAGCATGATTAATTGATTTTATTTTTACACTCATAGTTATTTTTAATCAGTTGACAGTCCTAATAGACACAGATTATTTTGATCTATCACTCAAAAGGAAATGGAAAAGGTACCATCTTAATGCCACTTAGTGATACAATGAGATTAACTATCCAGATATCTTAAATTCTGTCCTGTGCTGAAAGTTTGAAACTCAAGAGTGAGCATTTTTTGGTGGTAACCTTAAATAAAATATTACAGGATAAAGTATTTAATTGGATATGCTTATTAGAATAACTGTCTTGTTGAGACATCACCCAAGAATCTGATAAGCCTAATGATACAAAATGACTGTTGTTTAATGAACAGTTTAATAGTATCGTAGGCTAATTACATTTGTATCAATGGCCTTTTAAAGCTTAAAAGGCTTCAGATTGTCACATGACTAGACATATCCCTGTTTTCACAATCTTGCAACAGGTTACTTACATCATCTAGTTAGGCAGTCTGGTTGGTTTGTTTGTTTTTAGAATATTTTTTACTGAGCTTGGGTGTTCTGATTTACTACCTACTGCAGCTAGCATCAAATTTATGTTGAAGTTTGCGGTAATAATTTTATTTTCTGATAAATTTTGATTTTGAGTTCTTACTTTTTCCAGAGCTACTTTTAAACATTCTGTGCCTTACACTACACTTACACAGTGTTCCTAGGAAATATCTGTGGCTGTGTAAACAAAATACCATGCTATAACTATGGAATTTATAGACTTCAAAAATTCATATATTCTTGAAAGGATTGACATTTTAAAGAGGTTTTTTTGGGGGGGGAGGGTAAAGCATGTATAGTGGAGATTGCTTGCACTGGTGGTAACTTGAATTGTGATTTCTTTATTTCTTTGACGTGGGCAGATGGTACTTCAGCCAGAAGAGCTGATGAGATGGGGTGGGAGAAATTGGAACATTCCTTTATCAAGTGTTTATGAAGTTGGTATTTTCTATTTGCTTTTTGATATTCCTAACGTGAAATGTTTGGTCTTTGCTGCCCTAATCTAAATTGTGTGCTGTTGAAATTGGAAGTTGCTAAATGTTCACTTTTTTTAGTATATTTTCCTAGTGAAAGCTGCCTAATCTGAAGATTGACAGCCTAGAGTCAGTCACTATGGCATCAGCTGATGAGGTTTGAGGGATCTGTTTTAGATATGATGCAGTCTTTGCACAGGTGAAAAAATGCACAGTGACTGTGCCGTTTGTGGCTCTTCCAATGTGAAATGCCAAGAGCTTGAAAAACCCGAGATCTATATGATTGAGGACTGAGCCAACTGGTTGACTAAAAATAAAATTTTTTAAAAAACCTGGTGAGACGTAGTGGGGGTACCTGGGCTGAGAGTGACCTCCACTGTCTGCTGTCTGCAGCACGGCCCAGCAGGGCAGAGGATGAGTCATTACACAAAAGGGGCTTCGTAACCTATCTGACCAGCTACCCCCCAGGGAGAGACACAAAGGAAGGTGGAGCCCAACCCCTGGTTGGGGGGCAGGGCTGGAAGAGAGTGAGTTAGTGTCTGTATGGGTATCATGGAGGAAGCAGCCGAGCCAGGGGCTGGGATTTGAGGGCCCAGTCCCCTCACCCCATCTCAAGGGGGGCTGAGGCATCCTGGCCCTGGCCCTGTAATCGGATTGCATCTATGCTGTGCTGTATCCTGGAGAAGCAATAAACTCCCTCTATTCTACTGGCTGGTGGAGTCTGTTCATGCCATTACGGGGGTGCAGGAGACGAGAAAACCCCAACGTGCCGTCACACCTGGACACTTCCGCTATCTGCAAAAAGAGAATGTTATCATCTCAGTTCTGGTCGTGCTTGGCAGCATCCCTTTTACTACCACACAGATGCGAAAGGTATCATGTTTCCATCATATTAACAGCTCTGAGTGGAAGGTGAAATTTTCAAGAACCTAACACCTGGCCTGTATAATTTTTATACTGATTATTTTGATTAGGGTGTGATTTTCTTAAACTAATATAGTTATAATGGTACACCCAGTATTGTAGATACAGTTATGATTCAAAGCTGTGTTACATTAATATAGCTGCTTATCCTTTTGACCATGGAAAAGCTATGCCAAGCTAATTGCATTCATCGTTGGTGTGTAATATAACTTTAATAATGCCAGTAATAGTTAAAGGGCACAACTTCTGTGTATAGACAAGGCATATATGATCGTGCCTTACCAGTGATTTGAAAGTCATTGAGACTTTTGCTTTTGACATACTTAAATTCTTTGAAGAATCCCACTCTTGCACCCATGTTTTAATTTACAAGAATCGGGGCCATCCCTAGGGAGGCACAGGGCCCAAGGCAACCCCCCTGTGGCAGGCCACACCTCTGCCTCACCCTGTCCCACCCCCACTTCACTCCTTCCCTTAAGACTATCCCTGACCCACCCCTTTGCCCGAAGCCCCTCCCCCAAGCAATGCGAGGTAGGGTATTACCGAGGGTCTATCAGGGCAGCAGTAGGGGCTTCGTGAGCCTGATAAGCCTGGTGGGAGGGAGAAGGCAGTTCTACACACTCCAGGGTCGTGCTGTCTGCAGGCATCACCCCCGTCTCTCCCATTGGCTGGCAGGGGTACTTTGTCTGCTGGGAGCGCTTTCGTGAAGCCTGCAAAGCCAGGTGAAGCCACCTCTCCCCGGGACCTGTACCAGGTAGGCACCCCAGTCCCATGCACTCCCACCCGCAGCCCATACTCCTACCTCGCTTTTGCACCCTCCCTCCCTTCCAGACTTCACACCCCCTCCCACTCAGACCCAACTTCCCATGGCCATCCTGCTCTTGCATCCTGTCTTCTGCCCGGACCCTACTTCCTGCCCTCTCTTGCTCCCTCCCTCCCTCCGAGACCTTTCTGTACCCTACCTCCTGCCTAGATCCTGCACCTTTACCCCCAGCCTGCTTCCCGGCTTTATACTGCAGAGCCTGCAGTGAAACGTCCAGGGGAGTGGGGTTGTCAGCCCTGCTCTGAGGGAGGAGGCTTCGTTGAGGCAATGAAGCCACCTCCCTGGGAGCGAGGTTGGCTGCCCTTGCCCTCCGGGCTCCCAGGGAGAAGGCGGCTTCTCTGAGTGTAACTGACACTGGTAAACATAAGCATCCGCTTATTGGTTAAAAGGTTAGTTGTTTACACTCGGCCATCCCTAGTAGACACTGTGGATGAAGGGGTCCTATTGGAATTCATGAGCTGCTTCCTGGTGAGAATCCCCTGCTCAAGCTGCTAGGAAGCTGCATTCCCTATCGGAGCATGTTGTTTAATATTTGTGGCTGTGTTCCATAAGAAAATTCTTCACCATTTATGCCAGAAGCTAAAAGCGAAAGCCGTCAACTTGCACATTTGCATTCCTTTCACCTGATGTTAATGTTAAGGTTTACTGTCTTAATTTAAACAGCTTTGGTCATTGTCCACAGTAAACATTCACTTTAGATTTATAGCAGAGCTTCTGCGGGCTGTCAGTATTTCTTTTATAGGACAAAACACCGAGGCTGTTAAGTTTGCTATTAAGAATCCATTTACCACTGGCATTAGGCCTTGTTCCACCAAATCTGAAGCAGCATCCTTTGCATGTTTTAAGAACTCTATTTTAGTGATATGTAAAACTGTGCCAGGCACACTCTTCCCGTTCTTATCTAATGATATTTCCTCATCTGATTAGGAGAATTGTTACTATTTGGCTGAGATTCGTCAGACCAACCCCTCTTTTTGGCAAGGCTAGGGATGAAGCATAAAGTCAGATAGGGGAATAAGAAACTTTGGGAAGCTGTAAGAATCTGTTTGTGTAAAGGACTGTTTCTAAGCCCTGCAGTTGATGGTAATAGTCAGGGGGAGTGGGAGGTTTTACTGAGGAGGGAAGACATTGAATTAATAGGATGAAAGTGATTCAAAAAGCTAACAAAAATGAAAGTGTGGGCTTGTTGTATTCATGCCTCAAACTAGGTTTCCCATGGAGGAAAGAAACTCTCTGTCCTCTGCATCTAAGGGGGGACATGGCATAATGTTGGGGAAAAGACTGATCTAGGGAGGCCAAGGACTTGGATTTATCTTGTGGGGTCAGCATAGACGTTGTGTTGAAATGTGTAAGGTGATGTTTTAAAGCTGAATGTACAAATCGTATTATATTCCTGAATCTGAAATACTACCAGATTGCTTTGAAAGTGAACATTGAAGCCATACTTTATTGCAGCATAAATAGTTTGTAACAGGAACATGTGTCCTTCATCTGAATTGTCATATTTTAGTTAAATTTAAATAGAATGTAAAGGTAAAAATAGCATCTCTGATCATTGCCCTGTAATGATTTGAAGCCTGTTACTTGTTTAGGACATGAAATCCACTTAGTATTTGTCCATTTTTCTGTTAGAGCATGGGTTCTTTATTCATGCTGCAGAACAGAGGGCCTTCTTTAATGACTAAAGTCTCATTTTTCCCATGATAACTGAAGCATGCTTTTTGATTGTTTTTATAAAACTTTTTAAGGTGTTGAAGCTGGACTGCATTTGCACAAGAGGCAATTGAAAAGAGGTGCTTTGTTAGACTTCTAGAGCAGCATTGATCCAGTTCTATAGTGAACATAAGGCTCTCCAGCATCTTCTCTGATTGGGAATGAAAACCTTTCCTTCCCTTCTTGTCTGACCTTCTTCAGTCTGTTTTGTCATGTTAAAAACTTTGAAGAATGATCTTGTTTCTATGGTGCTGCTTAAATTTACCTTTTTGTTTGCTCTTGATTTAATTTATTCCTTTTGGCGTATGTCCAACAGTGGGGCACAAAGATATGTAAGTTAATAATGTGATTTAGGGGTTGCTTGGTCAAGGCAAAGGCTTCTTTTACTTTTATGAAAAGCAAAAAAGTTGACCTTTTTTGTTTGTGTGGGTCTGTTTAGATTAGTGAAGTCCAAGTAATGAGAAACTGAATCCTGCAGCCTTGAGCGCACGCTGCATGTGAACCTGTTTAAGGATCGTTGCCAAAGCAAAATTACAGCTTGATATTTTAGAATTGGTTTGTTTTAGTTGATGTCCAATATACTGTTTAAAATAATGACAGTGTTTCCGCAATCCTCCTTGTATTGAAGTTTGAACCCATCTGAAGTTTCTGCACTAAAACATTTTTGGATGTTCCATTTATGTTTTGCTGCTTTGCATACAGAATTCAGTGCAGGACTTCTCATAAATGCTTTGTCCACCTACCTGTTCTACAGCTATCTGTGTTTTCTTTTCTTCATTCTGTGATGTACACAATTATTTACTAATTTAGGGCTTGATTTTTAAAGTTGTAAGTAAGGATGTAATAGTATAGTCGATTAACCATAAGCAAAAGTTCGGCTCAGTCCTGGCTTGCGTTGGGTCTGGGAGCTCACACTCTTCCACTCCCCCACCCCACCCCAACAGGGCTGCTGCCACCCCATGCTGCTGCCTCTGTATCAGAGTAATCTGTGTTCTCATGAGAACAGACACAGAATTTTGACTAACACAAGGAAATGGAGAGACTCCAAATGCTCCATACACACTCAGGATGTTAAATATCGGTTAATTGAATAGTCGGTTAACCTCATTAATTCTTATTCTATAGTCCCTGGGGGTAGGCGTGGCAGCTAGTGTGTTCCAGCCCCACTCCCGAGGAGCCCCCTGCCACTCCGCCTTGCTGCCTCTGTTAGAGGCAGCAGCACAGGATGATGGTAGCCGGTCCACGAAGGGAGCTGGGTTTTAAACTGGCTCCCCTCGCGGACCAGCTCCTGCCTGGCACCTCATGCTGCTGCGTCTGATACAGAGGCAGCAGCATGTAGTCGCAGGACACTTCTCGGGAGTGAGGGCAGAGTGCACTGGCTTCCAACTCCACCCCCCGGGACTATTCTATAGTTCTATTCTAATTCATGAGGTTAATTGAGTGTTCAGTTAACGGATATTTAACATCCTTCATTGTAAGCATCTCACATTTCCTTGACTTAGAGATGAGGTTCATAGACTCATAGACTTTAAGGTCAGAAGGGACCATTTTGATCATCTAGTCTGACCCCCTGCACAATGCAGGCCACAGAATCTCACCCACCTACTGCTAGAATAATCCTCTCACCTGTGTCACAGATACTTGAAGTCCCTGAAACGATGGTTCAAAGACCCCAAGATGCAGAGAATTCTCCCGCAAGTGACCCGTGCCCCATGCTACAGAGGAAGGCGAAAAACCTCTACCAATCTACCCTGGAGGAAAATTCCTTCCCGACCCCAAATATGGCGATCAGCTAAACCCTGAGCACGTGGGCAAGACTCACCAACCAGACACCCAGGAAAAAGTTCTCTATAGTAACTCCCATCTTCCCTCCATTGGCCTATAGGTTCATTGCTCAGCATATTAGGAAGAAGTTGGCACCTTGCAGAATCAGGTTCCCAAATTACTTTTATAATGTTGTTGGCCATCACCTACAGTAGCAGTGCTTATTTGGTACATTTTTGGATTGAAAATTTAATAAAGCATATTTATGTTAAAACTTGGTTTATACTTGTTAGTATTATTGAAAACGTTTGTCCTGTTACCCCCTTAAGCTACTTTGCTTGATTGGTTTTATTACCTTTGCTAGAATTATGTTTGAGCAAAGATCTGTAAATTTAAGAAAACTTTCTTGTTTGACAAGTATCAGAGTGTTACCCGTGTTAGTCTGAATCTTCAAGAGCAACAAGAAGTCCTGTGGCACCTTATGACTAACAGATATATTGGGGAATGAGCTTTCGTGGGCAAAGATCCACTTCGTCAGATGCATGTGACAAAGTGGGTCTTTGCCCACGAAAGCTTATGCTCCAATATATCTGTTAGTCTATAAGGTGCCACGGGATTTCTTGTTTGAGAGTCACATGGTAAATTGGGTAAGTTTGCTGCAGCTTGCTTAAATTGAAAGACTTGAGGCCTGGTCTCCACGTGGCATTTGTAACGATGTGACTAAACTGTTTTCTAAATAGTAGAGGGAGCATTGAAGTAACAAAATAATTTTGGAAACTGAGGTTGTTGTATAGGTGTAACTTCTATGTATACATAAGCTCTATGTCTCTTGGGGGTGTAAAATCCTGCTTAAGCAGTTAACTGCTTAAAGAGGGGCAGGTGGGCTGGAGCAGCCAGGTCAGGACCCTTGCAGCCGGGGGCTGCTCTGACAGGGCTGGAGTGCCCCTGCTTGCAATGCACTGGGCTGGGCCCACAGTGGGTGGGGGCTGCTCCAGCCAGGCTAGAGCAGTTCCCCACCCTGGATCGTACTTAATCAGTTTACCTGCTAACGTTTAACCGGTTCACTGATTAATTGTTGTTTTACATCCCTAGTCTTCGTCTCCTGTGTTTCAGCAGATTTGGCACTGGTCAGGTGCTGAGGGGTCAGACTAGAGATGTTCAACCTGTAGTGATTCTTTTTAGCTTGTGTAGAAAATCCTTTTTGTTTTCCCCCTTCCTTGACCTGGTCTGCCTTTCTGCCTTAGGTTGTGAGCACCTCCTATGAACTAATATTTTGTTAGGAATTTTCAGTACTTCTCAACACTGGCAAAAATGATGGTATATCTACAACTTACATCTAAAAATAGAATTCATGAACTGTAAGGGATGTGTGTATATAATATACCTAAGCAGCTTCTAGTAGAAAGAGTGAGAATACTTCAAATAAAAGACTAGGTTTTTTTCAGTTACTAGTGGTTTTTGTTGTACTCACCTTTTTTCTAAATATTCTGTTTTCTAGGTCTTGATGCAGAGCTGTATTATGTGAGGAATGATCTTATTAATCACTATGCATTATCCTTCAATCTGTTAATAACCAGTGAAACCAACAATCTGCATTTCAGTTGGCATGCTAAATCCAAGGTAAGCATACACGTTAGCTTGCCTTAATTTATGAATGTCTTGCCTCGATTTGAACAAAAGGTCAATACCAATAGTTGGGCCATTTTTTGCCTCTTTCCTCTACACACATTATTTTACGGCATAAAAGGATATTCTGTTTATTTTTGTATTTATATAGCTAGAGGGAACCAACTAATTGTACTCAGGAAGAAATTAAGATGGAAGAGAAAAGAGCATGGCTTGTTGGATACAGAACATGTTTAAAATGTTCAGAGCATTTTTTAAAAAGTGTTGTTTGAAGTATCATCTTTTCTGCTTCAAAATACATACATTTACAGATTACCTCTCTGTCAGTTATGATACTGGCAGTGAGTTAAACAGGAAACAGGCAGCTGTGAATTCAGACCTTTGAAAACCTGGGGCGCTTGTTCTTTGGATTCCTAGAAAAGATGCTGCTTGAGGGAGGAGATGTATCTATTTGAATGGTATTTAGAGAACGTTATCAAGTCCCAGTAAGAAGGAACTGGCGTGTGCTGCAACACCTGTAGAAAATTTTGCCTGAGCATTTCCATTTTAAAGGATTTTGATTTACTTCAACTTTGTGGTTGAAGTTTTTGCAGTTGAAGTTGTTCAGTCTACCTGAGGGTATATGTTTTTGTGAAGTTTGAACCACTATGATTTTGCTGGGTTTGAGTAAGTCAATAAAAAGTTTGACATTGTATAAATCAAATATCTAAAGGATGCCTTCTGCCAGAATTTTTGTTCGACTCATTTCCTGCTATAAACTAGGAATATTCCACTGAAGGCAATGGAAGCTGCTGGGTACAGGGCAGGCAAGCTCTCCTTTAGGACACTGTAGGCAACTTCATAGGTTATACAGGCTATCTTCTGAGAAATCTAATTATTTTGTCCTTGGTCATGATCACAGCAGAGTTCTCCATTGCCACAAATAGAGCTGTCGATTTAGCCATGAGCTGCATGTGTTCTGTAACTTGCAGTGTGTTAAGGAGTGTGCATGCACATGAATTTTTATTAGGACTTTTTCTGATCTTCTGGGAGTCCCTGTCTAATTCCCTGTACATGATCAGCTAGTGAGAACTTTGACAAAAAAAAGTGCTTCATAAAAATACTAATTTTGTGGAGTGTGCACAAGAGGCAGTTTTCAAAGGGCAAATCAAAATCAATTTGTATTGGATCAGACGCTCCTCAATGAAGACTTCTCTGGGCTACATTTCTCTTTACATCAAGGCATTTTGCCTGTAGAGCTAGCTATCTAATTAAAAAAAAGAGATTTAAAACAAAGCAGGGAAATAACTTTTACTTGTCTTGTACTCAACAGATTAAAAAAATATTCAGCTAATGAGAGGATGGCAGGGGGAAGGAGGAAGCATTCAGGCAGTGGAAAATCTTGAGAAACTGCAGTTGCAAAGATGAATGTGTAGTCTGCTGTGGCTTTTTTTTGGGGGGGGAAATTGACATGGGCCTTGATTCTTCTCATGCTCAGACATTTGTAGGGTCAGGGTCTTAAAATAGAAACAGAACCTTAACTGTAGTTGAACAAGTTTTTTACCTTTATAGCCTTCTTATTACTCAAGTTTACTAGATGAGTGGTAAAGTTCTTTTTGATTTCTTAATTCCCATAGATTTAATTAGGTAGCTTTTGAACATATACACTTACTGTATTGGAATTAGCCTTATCTTAAGAATTTTTAAAGGATTCTTAAAAACAAAACAGCCCTGAGCTAAATTTTCAAGCACTAGTGATTTAGAGTGCTTTTGGATGCTCAATTTGAAATACCTTAGCAGAGCCTGATATTCACAGTACTGAGCAAAATGCCCTCTGAAAATCAAGCCTTTTTAGGTGATGTACCTGAGGTACTTTAATATCTGTAAGATACAAAATCAAACCCAAAAATGATTAAATAAAAATGTCTTGAAGAGGTGTTAATATCAATTGTTTTGCCACTGAGGTTTTTTAACCTTCTCTCTCACTATTACAGGTTGAATATAAACTGGGATTTCAGGTAGATAATGCTATGGCTATAGATATGCCTCAGGCTAACATTTCTGTACAAGGAGAAGTCCCTCGTGCATTATCAGGTGAGTAAACGGGCTTTTAGTTTTGAAGGCACAAGCACAGTACTGCCATGGACTCTGTTTATCTGGCACTCAGTAACTTTTCCTGGTTTTCCTGGGAATGCTTGCTATAAAATTCCATGTAATTTTAGTTGTAAATAACACACAAGATACAACAGTTATAACATGTCTAGATAATTCTGTATATAGAAAATCTTAATACTTGTCTCTACATCAAATGAAATACACTGAGATACGTGATAAGCAAATTCTACTTTCTGAAGCACTGTATAAACAAAGAAAAATCAAAGTGAAATTCCAAGCCTTTCTGATTGTATGAATTTTTTTACTTCAACTAGCTAGAAATTTAGCAGTTTGTTTCTAACAAACATCTGTTTTCTCAGTGACTGCTCTTCGTGGGTCTGGCATGTGAATCACCTTGACTCCTTGTTAGAAGGCAATTATAAATGGAAATGCTCAATAATAAATCTCTACCCCTATTGTTGGGGGAGAGGGGAGGAGAAAGGACACGTCACATTCCAAGAATATATACAATGCTCCTATTCTAGTATGACCAATAGTAACATAGATTTGAATCCCACTTCTTTAGTGTATAGATAAGTAACTTTTTATAAAACAAAAGTATTAAGTTTAACATGTTAAGAATGTTGTGTTGTAAAAAGTCAAATGAAAACAACTGTTGGATGTGTAATCAATCCTCTCTAAAACATGTATTTGCAGTAAAACTTCATTGTGTGGGATTTGCACAAATGTGTTCATCTGCTGCTGCAGCAGCAGCAAAGTCTTTGTACTCTTTAGAGTTACTTGTACCTGTGCACAATAGATGTAAAATGCTGCTTGGCTTTTTGTATCTTTTTATCCTTTTTGTACAGGTAAGCAGTAGAGTCAAGCCTGTTTCTGCAGTTGTGTTAATATCCGTGATGCTGGCACATAGCCTTGGAAACAAACCTAGTCGTATTAATTTAAGCTACAGATTTGCTGAGACCAGTGTGGATGCTGCCAAAAAGGCCATCGTCTTGACGGTTGCAAAAAATAAATAAAATAAATACACTTCTGTGTATTTCAGGGATAGCTAAGAATACACTGAGCCTCTGCAAAATGAGCAACTGACAGTTGTTTACCCATAGACGTTACTGTTTTTGAGATCTGCAAACTTACATTTTCTCTTTTCAGTTCAATTATCTGAAAGCTTCTCCTGGACATACTATTAAGTATTCCCAGATTTGGTTTGAACACCAAAATGAAATTTTAAGAAAATGTTTGTTAAAATTCAACACCATCCTGTAGCACTTCACAATTGCATTAAAACTATTGTTGAAATGTGTTATAAACAAACATCTCTTATTTTCTATTTCCAGTGTTTCGTGTTGAACTCTCCTGCACGGGCAGACTAGACTCTGAGGTTACAATATTAATGCAGCTCAACTTGACAATAAATTCCTCCAAAAATATCACAGTCTTAAATTTCAAGCGAAGGAAAATGTGCTACAAAAGTAAGACATCCAGCTTCCAGGACTCAAAAACTTTTAGCCTTCAAGTAAAGGGGAAAGGAATGAGGGAAAGATTATGGTGATGGGTTTTAGGATAAGAATCTGAATGAAATAAAAGGGTTTCCTGGAATGTGAGAGTAGAAAGAGGGATGGGTAAGTTCTCTTGTCTTTCAGAAAAATAAGGGACATTTGAATAATGGAAGATGATAAATTTACACAGAAACGGGAAGGAAAGTTGGTGGGCTTTAATTGAATAACTGGTGGTATATTATGGAGATAGTGACTGCAGCTTCCTAATTATGACTGAATTTTGTATTTCACTGCTTATGTCAGGAAATAAATCTCCCCAAATTATAGCATTTTTAATATAGAAAGACTTTTCTGAGAATTTAAAAGTAAATGTATAAAGTAAGTTGAAATGGTCTTAAAATGGGTCACTTAAACTTGCCACCCTGAGAGTTGTCTTATGATCTCAGTAAAAAATGATGCAGACTTTTCAAACGTCCCATAATGTTAGAACTCAAAATGTGAGAACAAAGCTACATTTGAAGATATTTTTTTGGCCAGGATTAATAGTTATTTGCTGCTTTTCGTAGCTGAGCTCTTCTCTTTTACTTGAGTCGCAGCCATTTTGACAAAGGTTAGGTTTAGGAGTTCTGTAAATCATCTATTCTCAGACTGCTCTTAGCAGAGATGGTCATTGCCTTGGTTCACCTGCTTTTCATACTATTACAGTTTCCTGATAGCGTTTGGGGGAAGAGGGTGAGTGCCTGTGCGCATGTGCTCTTGCCCCTACCCAGCCTGGCTTTGGTTATGTATTTCCAGAAAGAACTTTTTAGAAAATATGAACAAAAAAGAGTTAAGCCACTTCCCATACAAAAAAATAGTGCAAGGACAGTGAAAGCTGATATTTTGCAGAAAGTCATTATTAATGAAAAATTTTCTGGTGAAAATTAGTTTTGTTGACTTATGGTGGTTAAATGGGTGGTTGTGTATCAGTAGTCCTTAGGTTTTGAGAATTTGTGCACAAAGGTTTTACAGCGTCATTTCCCCACTCATAGCTACTTACTGGATTAGCAAAAGCGGCGAGGAGTCCTGTGGCACCTTATAGACTAACCGAAGTGTTGGAGCATAAGCTTTCGTGGGCAAAGACCCACTTCGTCAGATGCATGTCATCTGACGAAGTGGGTCTTTGCCCACGAAAGCTTATGCTCCAACACTTCGGTTAGTCTATAAGGTGCCACAGGACTCCTCGCCGCTTTTGCAGATTCAGACTAACACGGCTACCCCTCTGATACTTACTGGATTAGGTGAGACTCAAAACTGAGGTGGGGGGGAGAATCAGCTGAGAGCAAGCATGACCCATTCAGTTGAGAAATAGAATTGTTCAGAGTTGGGATCATGGGGAAATCATGGGTGCAGTGACAATCTGAAATTAACCTTAACAATAGATTTTAATTCAGTCTGCCTAGTTAGGAAAACACATTTATAGAAATATAATTCCTTTACATCGAATCACATGCTCCATAATACAACACAAATATTAGAACTTCACATTTTTCTCTTGTCGTTTTAGAACTTGAACAAGAAATAAAAACTCCGTCAGACAGAAACAGCAGCAAAACTATTTGTAAGTAATATTAAGAGCACTTATTACTGTTGTCATAACTTTACAGGGAGCTTGTGATGTATCTTCTTTATGAAGAAAATGAGGTGAAAGCAGTAACATCTGACAAGTTCAGACTTTAGAGATGGGTTTTTTGCAGTTTTCTTTACTCCATTCTCCTGTTCAGTCAGCAATATATAGTGGGTGTGAGAAGTTGTTGTTCTGTGGTCAATGAGAACTTTGCCTGATAGCTCAAAACCTCTGGAGTCATGTGTCAAAGCTGAGGTTTAGATTTAGACTCTGTTGTGAGTGCCATTTAACTTGGTGAAGTAAACGCGCAGTGTCAATTGAGTTCAGCCCTTTTTATCTCCCCAACCCTATCCCGAGTTGGAAATGTCAACCATACCATGGTATTCATGGTATCCAAAACACAAGCATTTTCTAAAAATCCTTTTGGAACTCATTGGGCTGCTTTATGCAGTTTCCTGTGGTGTTAATTTTTTTTAACTTAATTATCACTTGAGTGTCATTTAAAAATGTTGGGGGGATAGAGGGGAGGTATGGCTTTTTCTGAAGAAGTGGGTTGAGCCCATGAAAGCTCATGATACCATCTACGTGTTTGGTTAGTCTTTAAGGTGCCACTGACTATTGATTGTGTTAATTTTTTTCTAAAGTAGGAGTAGGTCTTGCCTCCTTTAGGTGTCTGCAGATGGCAGCTCATTAGCTCCGTAGGGGCAAGCATGCCAGGCAGCCCAGTCGCTGCTAATTTGTGTTGACAAACCTCCAGAAATCTGCAGTTGAAGTTTGTTGGTTGACTAAGGATCACCTGTAAATGCTACTGCATTAAATGAGTAGCACAGGCATCTGGGATTCTACCCATGAGGCTTGTTACAGGCTGAGTTGGATTTCTCCTTGCTGCAAAGAGATGCCCGTTTATAACTCTTCTGAAGTACAGTTTCTTCCAGACTTTGGAAGAAAGAGTAGAGATGGTTAGAAGCAGGTGGCTGGTTTGATTGCACCTTTCCCAGTTCCCCCATGTGTACTTTGGTAGCAATAATACTTTTGTGTGGGAAGGGATGTTAGTTTCCAGTAAACAGCCTCACAAGACTGGCAGTTTGGAGGCCCCTTCACTCTTTGCATTTATCTGGAGGACATCAGAATGTCCTTGGTGAGTATATATTCATTGGGTTGCTGGTCCCTGTCTTGGCCTTGGCTTAATGCAGTAGGATTTGGGAAGATTGTTCTTGTTGGAATATTGTGATCTTTTCCTGAGTCAATTTCCTCTGTGCTGTACTGACCTCTGCTGGCAAAAGTCTTTAAATCTTTGCTTTAAGCTAAAGCTCAACATTGAGACACATCAGAGCTCCTTTCTTTGATCCTGTTCTTTTTAGACTTGAGTAAAACAAGTGCTAGCATTAGATTGATGTAAAAATATAAACACATTCGTTGCACAATCATATGTGGACTCATTTGAAATTGGTATATGTAATATATCTCTTTTGGAGAAAAATATATTTCAATGACATCCTTTACCTTTCCATTTCAGTTGATCCTGTAAATGCTGCTCCCACCACTTCTACCCGTGTATTTTATATCAGTGTAGGAGTTTGCTGTGCTGTTATATTCCTGGTAGCAATAATACTAGCTGTCTTGCATCTTCATAGTATGAAAAGAATAGAGTTGGATGACAGGTAAAGTATACAATCTATTCATTTATAATTGTGTGACATTTGTGAAGGCTTCTATGTGTTTTGTGCAAAAAGAGACAAGATACTGAAAATCACTTTTCAAAACCAAGAAACTAAATTGTCACTGTTTGCTTTTCATAGTACCTCCCTTCCTTCCTTGTACTTAGACAATTTTTTTCTTCTGACCAGTGGGCTGCAAAGCTGGGTTCCTTGAAGTAAGCTAGCAAAAGTGCATAGTACTGGATAAGTAAAAAGGCAGCAACCTGGAATGCAGGCAGTTTGGGTGCCCTCCAGTCAATCAAAATTCAGTGGCAGTCCATCTGATTTTAATGGCACCAGCTTGGCCCCATCAGGACTGATACTTAAATCCACTGAGCCTTTCAATTTAGGATCCTATAATGTTCCCTCAAGTCTTGGTCATAATTTTACAATACCACAACCAGACTCTGCACCCTGGCCCTTGCAGCCTATGCTGATGGCATGGATGTTCTTTTAAATAGCAGGACACTGTTCACCAGAGTACATACCACAAGAAATAGAAGAGATTTTCCAGGTGGTCCCAGCAGAGAGATCTCTCCTTCATGCACCCCTTTTCAGTTAATTCTGGATTACCTGCTTCACCTGAAAGAAAGGACTGTCAGCTCTCTGAGAGTTCATCTGGCACCTATCTCTGCATTCCATCCTCTTATAGAAGGAAAGATCTGTTTTTCCCTAATCCTGTGAGGGTTAGATTCTTGAAAGATTTCAACAGGCTCTTCTGACCTATTAAAAGTCCCCACACAATTCTGGGATCTGAATTTGGTTCTTTTGGTTTTAATAGGGCTCCATTTTGAATCTATGGATCCATACTCCTTTTCTTATCTCTTCCTGAGATAAGCATTCTTGGTAGCTCTCACTATCACCAGGAAGATAGCAGAACTCCAGACTTTAGTAACCTGAATCTAAAGATACATTTCTTACCAAAGTGGTATAGGACTTTAATCTCAGAATGTATACTCATCAACTTCCTTTCTGAAGCCTCTCTCTCAAAGATAAGGAAAACCTTCAGACTGTATGTTGATAGGATACTAACCTTTTACCTGAATAGGACTAGAGAGTTTAGAATGTCTCCAGTTGTCTCCTTTGACAAGATGAAAGGCAGCCTGTTATTTTGCAGATGATTTCTCCTTGTGTATTTGTCTATGCTGTATTACTAATATTCCACTACCTCAAAGAGTTGAGTACACTGTGTGTATATATGGAAGCGTGAACTGCACCTGTCAGCTGTATGCTTGGCTCAGACTGGTGCTGTTCAAATATAATAGAAGACTACTATTAATAAAATAAGGAAGGACTATGAAATTTCCTGGAGATAAGTAATACCTTTTGTCATATCTCTATACATACTGTAACATTTCAACTAGGATTGAGAAAACTTAATGGAAGATAGATCAGTATGCAAAGCAAATAACAAAACTCATTGAACATTAAAGGAAAGTAGTGATAAGGTTGTGGAGAATCAAATTGAACTGCTTTCATTAATCTTGGTATTCTGGATAATCTTGTAAATTAATTTGGATATGCTGGAGTTGCTCTGACAGCATCTTAAGTATTTTATGGTACAGAAGTAAGTCTGATGTTTTTTGTCAATTTTTTAATTTTAAAACAGCATAAGTGACAGCAATAGTTCACAAGGTTTATCCCAACCCTCTACACAGACGACACAGTACCTGAGAGCTGACACCCCTAATAATGCCACACCAGTAACCAGTAAGTATTAATCTAATTACAAAAATTTACAGCAAGTGACCATGAGCTGGCCTATCGTCCATGCTCTGATGATGACATTTGTATTGACCAAGAGGGAGGAGCATGAACAAGATCTGGGCTTGGCGTCTGGTTAGCCTGTGCTTCCTGGGGCTCTGATATCAATTTGCCTGCCCATTTCTTTTTTGAGGTCACAAGAATGGGTCAGTCTTGGGTCCAGTACTACGTCAGTATTTTCATGAATGACTTGGATAGTGGAGTGGAGCATATGCTTATAAAATTAGCAGATGATAGCTAGCTAGGAGGGGTTGCAAGCATTTTTGAATTCTAATCCTGACCTTCAAAAAATCGTGACTAGTTAGAGAATTGATGTGAAATCAACAAGATAAAATAAAGATGTTCAAAGTACTTCACGTAGGAAGGAAAAATCAAATGTGTTACAAAACGGGGACTAGCTGGCCAGGTAGTAGTACTGCTGAAAAGGAGCTAGGGGTTATTTTTGAATGATTCCGTTTGGGATCCACTATGTTATGCAGCTGCAAAAGGGGTAGGGGAATTCCTGAGTAAGAGATTAACTTATAAATCACAACAGTAAGGAGGGATTGCCTCTCTTTTGGTGCCATACCACCACAGCACGAAGAGGGGCTGAGCAGTGGTGGGGGATTCTCTGGCATGGTTGTGCAGGTTGTAAGAGACACATCCCTTCTGGAAGGGTTGAGTGCATGAATCCTGTATTAAACAGAGGAAAGGTGCCTTTCTTTAGGTGGCTAGCTAGCAGAGTTCCTTCTCGCCTCCCCCCCCTCCAAAAAAGATATTTTTTTATGCAGAAGTTTTGATTGATTTTGCCTGTTTCTGGAATGGGTGCCTTCAGTATGTTCCGGTTATGCAGCAGTGTGGGAGGAAAAAGCTTGGAGTAGGGAATATTGAGAGGGTTAAGGAATTGAGGGGTCTAGGGCTAGAGATAATACTAAAAGCGGCATGCAGTCAGAGATGTAGCAAAGGGCCAAGTCTGTGACGGCTTTCCAAGCCAAGTGTGAGGAATGTAAACTTGATGCTGTGTTTCAGAGAGAGTTCCAAAGAGAAGGTGAGGAATATGACTTCACATTCACAGTATGCTTGTGAACTGGCAGTGAAACCTAAGAGGAGGAACTAACGCCATGTTCCTATTAACCCCAGCAGCATATTTCTCTCAATAGAAATGTATCTCCAGATTCAGCACTATTATGCTGGCTAGTTTAGAAAGAGTAAAACTTAAATTACTCTTTCGTTCGTTCTTGACAATGTTCAGCTGTTTGCCTCAGCATGTGGCAGTTCTGTGTATATTGGCTGAGATGTATTGTTTAGCAGTGGGATAAGTTGACGTTTTAAGCCTATTTTGTTATCCAGTTATCTCAACTGTGGTGAATGTTAACATAAAAATATTATAGTTCATTTTTAAAAAATGCATGTGGCCAAAAATGTTCCCATGTTTATTCTTCTTGCTGCTGTTCACTGATGTTACCCACACCACCAGTCTAGTATATCAGGACACATTTTGGTAAATCTCCTTTGCCTTCAGAAATAGTCTTCATCCCAAATAAAATTCTTGCCTCCAGTTGGAGGAAATTGTGCCCTATGATTTCCCACAACAGTTTTCTAAATTGTATACAGTTTGTCTCGTCTAACAAAGTGAATTCTGAAGTCTGAGGTGTAGAAGTGTGAATGGTTAACAAGCTAACTGGCAAGCATTACCCTTACTAAGTGATGCTTACTGGTTACAGTTAACCAGCGGGGGCTAGTGCAACCCAACTAGAGGAGCCTCTGTCTGCAATAGGCCTGACAGTGTGCCATGGCCAGGGCACTCCAGGTTAACTGGTTAAACATAATGTTTAACCAGTTAACTGATTAAATGGTATTGTACATGACCAAAATAAACTTGAAAAAAATATTTTTCGCTGACTTCCTTTGGTTTTAGTCATCTTAGGTGTTAGCAGTTTTTGGAGGAGTATGACTTTCAAGATTTTCCTTTAAACATTTATCCATGGACTCCATTTCTACACTATCATGAAAACCTTGCTGAATATAGTCTTCTCTTTAGAAGTCTCAGATGTCCAGAAGAGGGCACTAATGTCTGTTTCAGATTGCTGTTATAATCTGTAGTAAAAAGTTGGCTTCATTGAAGCCACGTACTACCTTATCATTTGGAACTTTGGTATTTCAAAAGGTAAACAAAGACAAATGGAATGAGTTGGTTATATAGGTTAAATGAGCATGTTCACGCTTCAGAGGCATTTACATTCATGTTGCCTTAATTTATTTTCCTACTTGTATTTTATACTGAAAGCTAATCTTGGTTATTTACAGTTGGGCATTAATTCTATGTTCTTTCCGTCTGTAAGTTGTATTGCGGGAAGTGATGTACTTGGACTCTGATTATAAGGGTATTTATATTGGTTTGTTTGGCTCTGTTGGCTCCTCAGGTTATCCTACATTACGGATAGAGAAGAATGATCTTAAAAGTGTCACTTTGATGGAGGCAAAAGCTAAAGTGAAGGACATAGCAATCTCCAGAGAGAGGATAACTCTTAAAGATGTACTCCAAGAAGGTATTTACGAGACTTTCTTCAAACTTTAGTAAGGCGTTTGATACTTTCCTAGACTTTAGTAAGGCATTTGATACGGTCTCGCATGATATTCTTATCAAT
>JANRFK010004149.1:169846075-169871030 GCA_030068395.1 Apalone spinifera
AGAACTAGAGGACACCAAATGAAATTAATGGGTAGCAGGTTTAAAACTAATAATCACTGTCTTCGGTCCACCCTCTCTGGGGCACCTGGTGCTGGCCGCTGTCGGCAGACAGGATACTGGGCTAGATGGACCTTTGGTCTGACCCAGAACGGCCGTTCTTATGTTCTTTAGACAAACCTGCCAATCTGTGCATTTCTGCCCTTTGCATATAGAAAGGAATTAACAGGATGATAGATGCAGAACCTAAACAGGTTTTCATCAGGTTACAATATTTGTTTTTTTCCAAACAAATGCTTTAGGTCATGTTTTTAAAAAAAATCACCACCAGTCATCAATGTGCAGCAACAGGCAAAACTAACAATGTTAAGAACCACTGGGAGAAGGATAAATACTAAGAGGGTAATATCATAATGTTACTAGATAAATCAGGAGTGAGTAAAATACGGCCCACAAAGCCTTTGGCTCCGGACCACCAGGACCCTCAGGCAGGCTCCCTGCCTATTGCACCACCAGGCTGCTCGAAGTGGCCAGCTGCACCTACATGTTGTGTGCCCCTTGCAGGGGGACTGGGAGGAGAGCAGCGCAAAGTTCCTTCCCCTGGGGGCTACGCTGTCTGACTTATAGCAACACAGCTGTGTTGAAGCAGCTTTGTTGCTAAAAGCTGTATGGTATAGACAAAGCCTTAGAGGCAAGTAGCGTTAATAAAAATGAACATTGGAAAAGGTAATTAGAAAGGGTCTTTAAAGTCTTGAAGGTGTCAAAACTTGTGGGAACCATGGAATGTTTGGCTTAAATTCCAAGTTGCAGCTTGATATGAATTCAGTGTCAGTCTTGAGAAGCACTGTCCATAATACAGAGGCTGATACAAGGGATTTGACTTACGGTTTCAAGCACAGAATTGCCCTATGGTCCAAGTAGAGGCAGTTAAGATCATTATAAACAGTTGCATAGCTTAGCCTCAGTGCAAAGATTCCCCATAGTACTAGCACTACAGGTGCCAAACTGCGTCCTGCCAAATGTTATAAGAACATGTATCCTGTGTCAAATCTTGTGGATGCTGAAGGGCTGTACATGTGCTGTTTTGTGGATTCTGCCCAAAGTACAGCACAATTAATACAAGACAGTTGTAGATCTTCCTTGTAAATAATTCTAGTTCCTCAAGGGGCATTATCAAAATCATCCTTCTTACTTGATTATCAGACATTCAAAGCTGGCTGGCTGGCTGTGGGAACTTCTGGATACTCAGAATTCTTGAAAATTAGGCTGCTTATTATGGTTCCTAAGTATGCATTTACGACCCTAATTGTATCACCTGTTTTTCTATGTCTTGGCCAGTGTAACTAATGAAAAAAGCTAGTAAAATGAATTAAAACAACTGAAACAGGGCAAGAGCATTATTTCTGTAGATTTATCCTTTTGACAATGAGTCATTCTTCCAAAGAAACTTTGGAAGTAGTAGATCAAATTCTTTTGAGCCACAACTGATACAAATCCAGAATAATTGTATTGACTCTCATGTGGTTCCTTTCAATTGTCATTGGTGTAACTAGTAGCAGGATTTGTACTCCTATTGTTTGTCTTGAATGTGTTGCATTTATATAATTTTGTTTTCCTGCAGAAACAGGTTGATTTATAGAAAACAAGGAAATAATATTGATAAGAATACACAATACGGATGCTGGAACTGTTTCACAAGATAAGATTTGGATTTCCGTATATACTTGAATGGGAGTCAATCATCCTTTGGGTGCCTTATCACTAAAATAGAGTTCTTTCTGAGCTGCAAGGAAACAGTGTAACACACAGTAGTTTTTCAGTGAGCCATTATTGGATTCTGTGATGGAGAAGGGCATTGACAAAGCAATATACTGTCTGCAACACAACGATATATTGCGAAGAGATGGATGAATTTATTGCTTCTTCAGGAGTTTTTCTAAACAGGCTTAACTTGTTTGGTAGATTTCACAGTTAGTTTAAAGAACTTTGACCTGGAACATAGGTTTATTGCAGTGTAATTTCTGATTGAAAACAGAACAAAAACGATGTTATTGCAGGGTCAGCTCTTCTTTTCCATGAGAGTAAGCAAACAGGCTAACACTAGAACTGGAAGGGACCGTAAGAGGTCATCAAGTTCAGTCCCCTGCCCTCACGGCAGGACCAAGCACCATCTAGATATCCCTGATAGATATCTATCCAACCTGCTCTTAAATATTTCCAGTGACAGAGAATCCACTGCCTCCCTAGGCAATTTATTCCAGTGTTTAACCATCCTGACAATTATGAAATTTTCCTAATGTCCAACCAAAACCTCCCTTGCTGCATTTTAAGCCCATTGCTTCTTGGCCTACCATCAGAGGTCAAGGAGAACAATTTTTCTCCCTCCTCCTTATTGAAACCCTTTTAGGTACTTGAAAACTGCTAACGTGTCGCTTCTCAGTCTTCTCTTTTCTAAACTAACACGGCTACCCCTCTGTACAACCCAATTATTTCAGTCTTCTCTCATAGGTCATGTTCTCTAGACCTTTAATCATTTTTCAGAGGGGTAGCCATGTTAGTCCGAATCTACAAAAGCGGCGAGGAGTCCTGTGGCACCTTTATAGACTAACAGAAGTGTTGGAGCATAAGCTTTCGTGGGCTAAGACCCACTTCGTCAGATGCATCTGCAAAAACGAATGCATCTGACGAAGCGGGTCTTTGCCCACGAAAGCTTATGCTCCAACACTTCTGTTAGTCTATAAGGTGCCACAGGACTCCTCGCCGCTTAATCATTTTTGTTGCTCTTCTCTGGACCTTGTCCAATTTTTCCACATCTTTCTTAAACTGTGGTGCCCAAAACTGGACACGCTACTCCAACTGAGACCTAATCAGCACAGAGTAGATCCGAAGAATGACTTCTCACGCCTTGCTCACCACACCCTTGCTAACACTCCTATCACATAAAATTCAACAACTTCATTCCTCACAGTGTCATAGTTCTGAGCCGAACTGTAGTGGGAGTGCAATTGGTAATTGAAGTTGTCTGGAGTTGAGCAGTGGAGTGGATGCTTGGGGCTGCTGATTTTGAGCAGCCAGATACCAGGGCAGTAAAGGAGTTCAGCAGGGGCTATTCAGATTAGGGAGGCTTTGAAGGAGTATTTTGACAGTGAACTTCAGTATTGCGTCTTTGTATTGCATTTGGCCAGGCAGTGTTTACTTGAATGACCCCTGTAATGCTATCCTTCCTGAGCTTTAGTTGTACTGAGCTAATGCTCCTGCCCACTGCCACTGCCTGAATTTTAGTAGCAACTACTGTGTGTGACACACTCATTTTGTTTAAAAGACTACACTCTACCTCGAGGATAAAACACGTTTATTTTGCAAACCGAGGACATGGCAATGAGGATCAGCCTCCCAGCATGTGCAACTCCAGCGTTCATCATGCAGCCAGTCTCTAGGGGGAAGTGCAAGGGACTTTGCAGAGGAACAGGAAATTTTGAGCAATATGTTGAGAGTTTGGGGAGAGCATGGAACAGTGTTTTGTATGGGCCGAAGGGGAGTACTGCATGGGATGTAAGTGTGTCTGGCTGGCCCTCCAGTAGTGTTGTCATCCTGCTCCTGTTTCCTTCTAGTCTGAGCTTTTCGTTAACTGTCTCCCTCCACACTCTTGTTTTTGCTATATGCTGTATCTGTTGACTACAGCACTTGGCAAAATGTATCCCCCTTATTCTGGACTCTCATCCTTACCTGACTGAGGCACCCTGTCAGTGAGTAGGAGTCGTTCTTGTCCATCCTCCCTGTTGAAGGAAAAGGTCCGCGTAGGGACCATCAATTTGGGGAAGTAAAATCATGGAATGTTGTTCCAGGAAGGAGGATTTCTAGGAACAGATGGGATCCATCTAATAGAGAGAGGGAAGAGCATCTTTGCAGGAAGGCTTGCTAACTTAGTGAAGAAGATTTTAAACTAGGTTCATCAGGAATGTGCTCTAAGCCCTGCAGGAAGTGGGGACGCGGGATACCAGGAGAAAGCATAGAGAAGGAAAGCCTTCTGGTCCCTATTGAGAAAGTAGGGCAATCTGCTAGTTATTAAAGGTGCCTGTACATGAATGCAAGAAGCCTGGGAAATAAACAGGAATGATTGGAAATCCTGACAGTCAAGGAGCTGTGGTGTGACTGGGATAACAGAGACTTGGTAGGGTAACTCACATAACAGGATGGGTATAAATGATTCGGGAAGGTAGAGGCTTGCACTGCCTGTAGGAGCAGTAGGACTGCTCAGAGCTCCAGTATGAAACTGGAGAAAAGCCTGTTGGGCGTCTTGGGGTTAAGATAGAGGCAACAGCAACAAGGGTGATGTCTGCTCTCAACCACCAGACCAGGAGGTTTTTATTTTTGCCAATTTTATTTAAAAAGAAATCCCTGGAGTTTGTTTCCAGAATGAAGAATAATCACAATTCCTTTTTGTTCTCTCGTTTTAGATCAAGCCTCAGAAGTGCAAGTGACAATGATGCTGACAGAAAGCTGTAAACTCCGAGGTCTTCATCACAGGTGAATACTGCTACTTTAAAGCTTCTTAGCATAAGAATGAAATGAAATTTATATCCATGTGTATTGAAAATACAATATACGTGGCTTTTCAGCATTAACGATTTCAGAAACGAATCCCTTCCAAACTTCAGTCCAAAAATGTTTGGCAAAGTTATAGAAAGCTGAAAAGACCCTTTAAAAATGAGCAGTGTGGTAGAATTTTAACTGTAGGTTTTCCAAAGCCACTTTGCTTAAAGTAAAGAGCATATAGCAAGCCCCTTTCACCACTTCCCAGACCCGGAAGCAGCTGCTGCTGGCACTTACTGTATATTCTCTCTGGAGCAAGTTTGTTACATGTATTGTCTTGCTGAGGAAGGCAGCATACATGCTCTCAGATGTACATCCCATCCACACCCCTGTTTATCTTCCAATCAGAGCTAGGAGAACTTTGTGTAACTGTGCATACATTGTTCACGCAGTCATCCCAAAATCCTGCCAATAATTCCTGTACACCATACCCATAGTACTGTCCAAACTATCTGTCATGCCTGCCCTCTAGCCAGGGGTGTCTTTTACGTTCCGTTGCTATGGTAGATTCCAATCTGGGCTGCTCACAGCCTCCAGCTACAAGTCAGTCCCTGCTATGTCTGTGTGTGTTACAGCTAATCAGCCATGCTTTGGCTCTTTTTATATTATATTACCCCCAGTCCTAATTTCCCTCCAGAAATATCTTGAACTGCTGAGCAGCCTTCTGGACAGGACAAGCTTATTGAAGCTCTGTCCTTTTATTAGTAGAAAGGATATGCACACATCTTGTTATCCCAAAGAGTGTTTCCTAAACACTTGAATTCAAACACACTGGGTTAAAGAAAACAATAAAACCAGTTTGATTTTAAGTGAATACAAGTCATCTTTATATTTAAGAGTTTGTTTGTTCAAGAACTCCTCCTAAACAGAAAGAGTTAGGACCACCAAATTTGATATGCAGCATTCTCTTATCATAACTTAAGGTCAAGGTTTGGTTGCGTCAGGAAAACAGGATGTGCCTGGAATGGGATTGCTTCTAATAAAACCATAAAGGCCAAGCAGGTGAATGGGGCTAGCTTGCCTGCCCCACTCTCCACCCTTTAGGGAGGACAGAGGGCCCTGAAGCTCACCCCACCAGATGGGGACATTGCTGGCTGTTTCCTTTTACCAGGGAGTGAGGGGAAAGTGCAATTTGCTGCATTCCTTATAGTTTGTGTAAAGAATAATCTTCATGGGATTTGTATCCGTAATCCACTTTGGATCATGCAGAAGTTCTCTCTTCTTGATGGAAAACTACTCATATGTTTGCCCACATTCCTAAACATGCAGCTTCTAGTTGTCTGGAGGCTTTCGTACTGTCATGAAAACATGTCAATTGCCTTTTCTACCGTGCTTCGTTACCATTCATAGTGAGTTCTGATGGTTAGCTGCCTAGCTGTCTTGCAACTTTGATCAGATATTGCCTTTCTAAAATTAGGCAGATCTGCTCTCGTCTTTCAGGA
The DNA here is from genome assembly GCA_030068395.1 of Apalone spinifera. NCBI lineage: Eukaryota > Metazoa > Chordata > Testudines > Trionychidae > Apalone > Apalone spinifera. The sequence continues at coordinate 169,852,108 of JANRFK010004149.1, forward strand.
ACTTGCTTCCGATCACACATGTCTGTATCGAAGAGGGGGAGAAACCCATGGTGCTGCTGCCCTACATGAACTGGGGAAACCTTAAGCTCTTCCTGCGCCAGTGCAAGTTAGTAGAAGCCAACAATCCTCAGGTGAGAAATGGCTAATTTAACACCTCAGTGTTTTAGCTGGTTGAACTTTCAGTGGACTTTAAAATCCAGCTGTGGAAACAGTACAGCAATCACTCTTCCAGGGCTGCATGAATGGGAAAGCCTGGTACATAATTGAAACTTACACTTGCCGTGGCTGCTTTTATGCTTCTGTGGTTCACAAGGAAAAAGTAACTTTTCAGGGCATTTATCACAGGCAGTTGTTGACTCGAGTGTGCTGCTAATTTCAGCAACTCCCTCTTTGGACTGTAAATTGGAAGTGTTATATTATTCACGTGTGTTTCACTTCACATTCCATCTGTTTTCAGATTAATATTTCACAGCTAGACATCAGTTTCTTTTAAAATGTTAAGATCGTTTACCTGCTGCAGGGCGAAGTGCTCTGTTTAAGTTTATAGAGCAAGAACAAGAATTTCCAATATCGGTGTCTACCGTTTGGTCCCTAAATCTGAAGTCAAATAGCTGGCGGGTTTAAATTCTAAGAAACCAACAGCCTCCTTTTGCTCCCTTATGTGCCGCCTTGGCTATCGTGGTAACACCAGGTCCTGGCGGGCACATTGCTAGTGAGGCAGTGCTCTGACGTAACTCTGTCTGTTAATATGGCCCCGTTGCCTAAGCCAGGTGTACTTAGAAAACAGCACTTCCTTGTAGGGGTGTGTCTAGACTACAAAGTTTTTTCGAAAAACGTGATCTTTTTTCGAAAAAGCTTCACCTGCGTCAAGACTGCTGCCGCATTCTTTCGAAATTAAATCGAAAGAACGCGGCAGTTTTTTTGACTGCGGTTTGACTTCCTCATAAAACCTCATTTTCTGATGAGGAAGAATGCCTTTTTTCAAAAGTGCTCTTCCAAAAAAAGGCGTTCTTGAATGCAAACAAGGCTTTTTTGAAAGAGAGCATGCAGACTGCCTCAGTGCTCGCTTTCAAAAAAGCGGCTCGCTTTTTCGAAAGAAGTGGTTGCAGTCTAGATGCTCTTTCGAAAGAAGCTTGTAGTCTAGATGTAGCCTAGGAGCCCCCTCTCATTCAGTATGCTCGCCCGATCAGATGGCTGCATAGGCCCCCTTTACGTCCATGAGTGCACTGCTTTCATGCTGTGTGTGCACTGTCGTTGTCTAGCCAGAGTTCAAGAATGGCCATTTCCTTTTCTCAGAAAATCTTCCAAGAAACTTTTAAGAAAATGTTAAGGTTGCAATTTCTCACTCCACCCAGAAATGCCCAAGTTAAGACTTTACTGCAACTTGCACTCCACTTCTGTGGGTTATGCAACTGTCGAATGTTGGCTGTACAATGTAGTATCATACTTTTCATGCGTATATTGGACATGAATAGCTGTAATAGGCTGTTTCTAATCTACACAGAACCGCACAGTGGAAGATGCTATAGAGGTGTATCATTCTTAACTTTTTAAAAAATGGCTTGAAAAGCAGATTAGGCCATAAAATTAAATTATTATGCACCACAAAGGGGTTGTGTTGTGTGAAACTTTAACTTTAACATTGCTTGAATGTTGGTTACTTAACTGGGCAGGCTTTAATGTTTTATTATTTTAATGCACTTGTTAGAATTTACATCCTTTTATCTCTATTTTTCTTGACCTATATTATACAGTTTTGGAGGGGAAGTGGGAAGGAGAGGAAGTGTGGAATCTGTACAATTTACCAGAAATGCTTGATTAATATTACTAAATTGAATAGGAAGGTTTACTAGCAAGTGTTCCACGAGTTTCAAGAGGGGCAGTGGAGAACAATAGCATTAAGAAAAACACAAATGAGAAGTATGCAAGCTAATTTGAGCATGGGGATATTTTCTACACAAGAGAACTTACTGTTGTGCAAGATGGAACATTTTAATAGTGTTTGTGCTAATGACATTTATAGTAAATGTTGATGGTCTGAAACAGAAATAAAATGGAACAAAACACTTGTGAGGAAAATCTGGATTAAAAAGGATTTATCAGCCACAGCAGATACGCGCCAGTGTGTTTTGTTAAGATAATTGTCCATAATTCTCTTTTTAATCTTCTCACAACACTGCCTGGCTTTCTCTAGATTATTGATTTAGCCCATAAAAATAAAGTAAGTGGCATCTGGCGTGCTTAGGTCAATAAGTCATCCCTGCTTTGTACACTAAGTTCCAAGCAGTCAAGGGCTTTCTTCCTGTTCATTTCTGAACTACTATACTGTGAGCAACTGTGGGACTATGTTTGTGTCTGCTTCTGCTTTGTGACTTGATCTCTCAATTGCAAATGTCTACAGATTTCTACTGTCTCCTTCCCAGGTTTCCAGAATTAGCCCATCTAGTCGAGTTTGTGTTCTGAGTTTTCACATAGGACTTGTTGCCCATGTGCCAAGGAAAGTCTGAAGGAAAACATTAAGCGAGTTTGATAAGTTGCTGTACTCTTGCTTTAAAGCCCTGTTAATCTAAACAGACATAGTGTTTTCACAACTGACTTCTATTAACTAACTCTGACTGTATTTTCTTTAAAGTGAAATAAAGTAAAAAGTGGAAAATAACACCATCAAATCTGAGTCCTTTGCATGAGCTATTCCTCCTTAATGTTTTCAAATACTTCAAAACAATTAATGTAGCAAACTTCAGTTTAGCTGCCATACTTCTGTTTTCTCATCATTATCTGTGTCTTATTGAATTAATATGACCATTACAGTGTGTTTTTGTCATTTGATATTAGATTCAGTTTATTTTATTGTAGCCCAGATTTGCAATGTTGCTACAGACCTTTGCATAGAAGTAGCATCGCTGTGGCAGACGTTGTGAACAGGACACCTGAAGCACACATCTGTGGAAAGTAGTGGATTCTGCAGTAAATTCTGCAGAAGACATGGGGTCCTGGAAATGCTAAAATACTAAATCAGTGTCCGTATCCCAAAGCAGGCCAGAAGACATAGTAAAGGTCTCCCAGCGCAGGCACACAGTAGCCTGTTTGTATATTTACATATACAAATTTAAAATTAAACATTGTCTACATAACTTTAATCAATACTGACAAAATTACTGTGAATGGGAATACGTTTGAGCCTGCTGCTCCTTTTATATACTTGACTGTAGTCTGTTCCCTGAAAATTGGTGCTGCTTTTATGGGAAATGTGTGGCATGGTGGCTGAAATTGTGGTGGATCCAGATACCACTTGGTCTCAATCCAGCCTTGCTTGATTTATGTGAAAAACTATTTGGTGACAAGGAAAATTAAAGCTATGACCTATTTCAAAGCCAGTTTAGAGCTAAAAATAGGGCCTTTTCAGAAACTAAGGGATAAATGTTTTAAATAAGCTGTCAAGAAATACTAGGGAGCAATGACATTGTGTCCTGGAGAGCCAGTAGTTGCAGGTAATTTTTGTAGGTGAGATAAAATATGGAAAGGAAGGAATATTACAGTAGAGAGAAATTACCCAAGGTACCAGACCAAATTCTCTATTTGTAGGATTTTGTAGTGGTAATAATTTTTCTGTGCTCTTGCAGGCAATATCCCAGCAGGATCTTGTACATATGGCTATTCAGATTGCCTGTGGAATGAGCTATTTAGCCAGAAGGGAGGTCATTCACAAAGACCTGGCTGCTAGAAACTGTGTGTAAGTCCTGTCTCTTAAATTACTCTACTGGAGTGAGATTGTAGCCTTTCTGTGGTTAAGGCTGAGAGGTGCTATCTGTTATAAATCTAATATTCCCATCTCAAATCATATCCTCAGATGTTGCATGTATGGTCTATGGAAGATGAAGTGAATCGGGTGAGCTATTTTTGAGGTGAACTGCAGAAAAATAAGTGTTGTATTTTGAAAACCTTCAAAGCTTTTGTTCTTGATCGTGTATCTATGTATGAGACTTCAGGTTAAAAATGACTTGGTGAGCTCTGGTACTCAGTTTAGATTTGTGTATTGCTTGTTGGTCCCTGATAGACATCTTAAAATAACCAAATGATTAATGGAAACATTAGCTTACATTTAAAGGAAGAGAAAAGCAGGTCTCGAAACAGTTTCCTAATGGGGCAAACCCTCACAATGTAAAAGTCATGACAGAAATTGTTGATTTTTTTTCAAATAAAAAAAATGTGCAGCGTGTCCTGCCCCCTCTAGTACGCTCAGAAATCGGATCGGATCTGGTCTCCCCTTGATTCAAAAGCACAAAGTTCAGAGTTGGGATTAAATGTAAGTATTTGAAGGTGTAGAAAGGGACAGTTGAGGCACCCAAGCTGCAGCTGTAACTCTTGGAGAACTGCTTTAGGGACCATTAAAAAAGTGAGGCAACTTTGTCCCTCCACACCTGACAGCTACGCCCTCATGGATCACACGCCCTAGAATGCCTTGGTCTGCAGTGCATGCTGTTTGCACTTACCCCAGCTGCTTTTATCGCCAGGCATGATCCACAGAGAAACACTTCACAAGTTCCTGATGAAGCAGTCATTCCTCAGTCTTCTCTGAAATTCCACTTTCTGTGAATAAGTGGCTTTAGATGCAGAGCTAGTGGAGGTGTGGGTTATGAAATTGTATCACTTAGGTTAAAAGATGTCAAGAGTAGCAACTAAGTGCTGTGCCAAGAAGCCAAGACATGTGTGAAAGTAATTATGAAACTAATGGTTTGTGGCTTGCGTTTTTGATGCTCCACCCATAAGCGATCCAAACATACATTCAGATTTTAAAAGTTTGAAAACTATTTGCAAAAACCTTAGGAGCCCTTATGAGTAAAAGTTGGAGAAGGTGGTAACCTGTGAACTTCTGTCTTTCTGTTGCTCGTCTTTTGATAGCAAAAAATAATTCTGAAATCTCTTTATCCTGAAGTTAAGTGATATGTGCGGAGTGGGAACTGCAGCATAGCAGTGTTGTGATCTGTGGAAATGTTAGGTTTTAAAACATTGCTACATGGCCAAGCTCATCTTTGAAGTCCTCTACATACAGTCTTTTTAAAGATGCACTAACACAACTGTGAATAGTTCATATCTTGCATGACTAAATGCTCTTGTCTTTTAATCAGCATTGATGATGCACTTCAGGTTAAGATTACAGACAATGCCCTGTCCCGAGACCTGTTCCCCATGGATTACCATTGTCTGGGAGATAATGAGAACAGGCCAGTGCGGTGGATGGCTCTTGAAAGCTTGGTTAACAATGAATTTTCAAGTGCCAGTGATGTGGTAAGTTATATTGACATTTGCCAAACCAATTCATAACGATATGGGTTGTTCCTTAAATGCCTTTCACACTGTTTTTTCATGAAAAAAGGAGTTGAATTGACAGTGCTGCTGGCTGAAATCCTCTGTGCAGAACATACACGTCCAGAATAGCGGCTGTACCTGCTCCCCGTACACGCTGCCATGCTTATGGTAGCTAGCCTTCGCGCAGAGGGCTCGTCCCTTGGGCGACAGGATTTGTTCACTCCTTTCCCATTGTGCTTTGGCACAGCAGGGGTTTAAAATTTAAATCCTGAAACTTTCTGAACAGCTCACCTGATTGAAGAAGATGAGTTCTTGTCGTCTGTTTTCTGTTCCTCCCAACTCTGCTTGTAGTGTCCACTGGCAATTGACTCTGGCTTTTGTTGGCTTGTCGTCTTGTAATGGAAGTGTGCGACTGAGCTACAATAGAAACATTGTAGCGCACAGGAGCAGTACTGAAAAGCAAGACACTGTTTCCTGAGCACGTTACACGTCAGCTTGTCTTACCGCTCTGTTTCGTTTTAATGGCTCAATTACATACTGTACAAACCCTTATATTTTGCATTCCCACTTTCTTTAGACATGACTTGTGAATTTAATGTGTGTGGAATTTGGCGTATAATGTATTATTACTCTCTTTACACTAAGCACCTTTGATACATTCATCACATGGATCAAGCTGTTACGTTGTTGTTCTTGCTCCCCCAACACAACTGTCCAGTCACTGAAGTTGTGACATGTAGACCATACCATGCACTGAAAAAAAATCTGCTTGCCGGTTCCAGATCAAATCTGCTCTTTTCAGTCTGTCCCGAGTTTCTTATTGAAGGACCTGTTCAAAGGAGCTCTTAGGCAATGCTACGTTCCATTCACTCTGATTGATAGCTGGGGTAGCTGAGTGCTGATCATCTTGCAGGATTAATCCCTTACGCCTTTTACTTCATGAAAATTTTAAACAACTGGAGATGCTGGAAAGAACTATTTTCCACAGTCCCTTGACTTAGTTGAGATTGTGCAGTACTAGGCAGTGATAAATGACTTGGCCATGTGATCTGTTTGTTCCTGTCAGAGGGTAATTTCCATGTTGTGTGTACATACTCGCATTCCACTGACATTTCCAATTCCTTTTGCATATTGCCATACTTCCTCTGTTGTTAATCAAACATTGAAATGGCAGCACCTCCATTGCAGAGTCTATTTTCTATTAGCATGAAAAGATCTAGGTATTTCCTAGTCTCTCCTAACGTCTTGCGGTTTTTCTAATTTGAGCAATTATCATTGGCACTAGCCAGCATTAATTGGAGTTAGTATATTCAGTGGAATTAGTACAATGTATTCAGGTCTTCTCCAGGACTAAACCTTGATTATTCAAGCATTCACTTGTGTGAGCATGTCCTGAGAAGATGATCATATAAGGATACAATTTTCAAGTTTAGGTGACTGTGGCATCTGTGCCCTGAACTTTCAATGGGATTTGGACGTTCAACTCACTTAAGCGCTCTTGAAATTTTACCAGAGGCCAGTGAAGTCCTTTCGGTTAGAAGATGCTGTGAACCACGATGAGCATAAAATAGTGCAGGTCTTGCCACTTGTGCATCATAGATTTGTAAGTGTGTATTGCTTCTAGTTAGGGATGCAAAAAGGCGCTGAAAAATGTAACTGTAACCGTTAAGAATTGTAGCAGTTCCACACGCTGTGGGCTCTGCCATAGAAAGCTTAAATCAGCTTTATGCTGCAGAGCCTGCAGCAAAGTCTCCCCAGGAGCCAGCATGTAACTTCCATAGGGTGAGGGTGGCGAGGAGCTGTTCTAGCCCCTGCCAGTTAACTGCAGCTCACCCGTTCAGCTTAACTGGTTAACCATTTACATCCCTAATTCTGATATAAAATAGCACAGTTGGAAGCAGCATGGTTTAGATTCACCCCTTGCCACTTGAACACTGTATTTATCAGCTACAATTCTGTTGAGCCCCTGGAACTCCCCAGTCTACAAACACTCCTTTTTATCATGATTGAAAAATGCCAGGGAGGCTAACGAATTTCCTGGCATTGACAGAAGTAGAGGCTTATTCTCAAGGGGTGTAAAGAATAATTATAATGGCGCCTTCCAGGCTGAAGTCTGTCCAAGAAAACCTGTCAATAGAGCAAGGAGGTCAGAATGCAGTAGGGTCTCTCTCAAGGACCCTACAGATTTAAATGTTCCCCTTTTAACATTCAGTTCATAAATATTTTGCTTTATACAGAATACATGCAGCCATGCTTAACATATAATCGGTCATGTTAATAATAAATTGATAGTACTGTAGCCACTTACTAGAGTACTGTAACATGTCCAAATTAACATTCCTTCATCGTTTTACGAACATGGAAAGAAAGGCCTATCCACCCTAACTTCCCTCTTAATGTTTCCCTTAGTCCTGTTTTACTGATCTATGCTTAGCTGCCTTCTCCTCCAAGAACAAATATTAGGTATCAACAGCATGCAACATGTTCTGCAGAGTGGTCTCTGAGAAAAAGGAAGGCGTGCTTTAACAGTTAAAATACGGTTCAAACACGTCCTGCTGAACCAGCTTCAACTGTTTTTCTTTTACGTTGCTTGGCTGACTTTTTTAAATGACTCTTTCCCATCCGCGGCAGTCAGCCAAAATGTTGGGAGGGGGACCTAGTTCAGCAGGAGCCATGTTTTTACACTGGTTTCTTTCCAGCATAGCTGGTGCCTTTTTCCCTATATGTGAACTTGCTGAAAAAATATTGTTACCGAATGGGGAAAAAACTCTGGTGTCTCTCTAGAAAGTAGTTTTACTTGAATTATCCGTTTATCCAGTTTCCTAAATGTTAGTTTGCTGCTTATTTCCAACCTCTCACCAGTGTCCATTGATTATTGACCCTTTTGGATTTTTTACAAACCCGTGTTTACATCCGTTGGCAGTTTTTTGGGCTCTCGGGGCCCAGGCTGCAGAGCTTGTGTCATTGCTGTCTGACTTCTAGTCTCAGGCGGGAGCCCTGCTTTTAAGATGCTGTCATTTGGAAGGGTCCCAGGGCTCAGGCGCCAGTCTGACCCCAAAGCCCACATGGCAGTGAAATAGCCCCAGGAGCCCAAGCCCGAGTCACTGAGGGCTGAGCTGTGTGAACCCCTGAGAGAGAGACAGCCTCGGGGGAGAGAATTGAGGCAAGGAGTGGCTGCAGTTTCATGTTTGGTCTGAAAGGGGCACTTCAGGGCTGGCATGTCCTGTGGAAAATCTGCTGAACAAAGGACAAAGGCAGTAACTCACTCGCCGAACCTGTTGTGGGGATTGGTTTGCACAGAGTTGTGAACATCTAAAGTTCTGTGTAAATGTAATTGTTACGGTCTCACACAGTAAACTCTACTGTGCATTGTTACTTCAGCTTTGTGTTTGTAAAGGTTGTGAAATCTTCCAATGAAATGCTTTATGGAAAATTGGCCCTTTAGTACCTTCTGTGCGTTTTGTTTTTATTCAAGTGTTTTTAAAAGCATGGTGCTAACAGAGCTGTCTGTTACTGTTGAAAGCTGAACCAGTTCTTGTTTCTAAGTTTGTGGTTCCTATTTCAGCATTGTCATGTAAATGAGAGATTTACATTTTCCTATTGAGGCAGAAAAAATATAGCATTTAACATTTATGAAGCTTCTAGATCTTCCTTATAAAATTAGTGTTCCTGACTAATTCTGTGAGGGAACTGAAACTAATGGGAGGTCCCAGACTCTTCTGTTCTGCTAACTTGCTGCTTATTTTTCTAGTGGGCATTTGGAGTAACACTGTGGGAGCTGATGACTTTAGGGCAGACGCCATATGTGGACATTGACCCCTTTGAGATGGCTGCATATCTAAAGGATGGTTACAGAATAGCTCAGCCTATCAACTGCCCTGATGAACTGTAAGTGCGAACTTGTTACGGGGAGGGAGGGGGAGTGTTTTTTCCACTTTTCAAGAAATCTTTTTAAAATTCAGACCAAAAAGATAATGTTAGTTCCGCAGAAAGAGGAAAGCTGTGGTCGGTCAGCCTGACCTGGTTGTGTTAAATCTCCATTTAAAAAAATTGCATCATTTAAAGGGCAAACTCAGAAATATAAGTGGAATAAATAAAGGAAACCAATATTCTTCTACTCTTCCTTTTTCCAGTCTGCTGCCTTCTATCTTCCCAAAATTACCTTTCTTTCCACCCTCCTACAGAAAATCTGTAGTGTTTTTAGAGCACCAGATCAGCACCTCCATTAGTAGTGCCTCTGGTGCTCCCTCTGGATGTACTAGTTCTGAAAAAACAATGTTAGTACCGTCACAAGCTAAAATAATTGAGGGTAGGGTTGCCAGATAATTTAACCAAAAATGCTGGAACCCCCCCCCCCCTCAAAAAAACCCTGTTGGGGGGGGAAGAGAGACCAAAGCTGTTGAGCAAAAAAAGGACCCCGATAGTTATTAAGCAAAAAAACCCAGCATGGCCCCTTTAAGGCCTTTGGGGGTTTTTTGGCCAGCGGCGATCTTGTTTTCTTACTCTGTTTGGGGAGAGAGCTCCCCTGCGGAACCAGGTAAGTGGGGTGCGGGGGGACTGAGAGGGGGGTCAAGGAGGGGCCCCAGTTGGGGGGCGCCTGGAGGCTGGGCCCGGTTGCTGCGTGTGGTAGAGTTGCCAGGTGTCTGGTATTTTTGCCTCCTGGTGGGGGCGGAAAAAATCAGAAAATACTGGACATTTTAGGTGTCCTGTATTTTCTGGTTTTTTTGTTTTTGTTTTTTTTACCAGACAGGAGGCGAAAATACCAGCCTGTCCGGGTCAATACGGGAAACCTGACAACCCTAATTGAGGGTCAAAGGGGAAAAAAGAACCCTTGCTGATGGCTGGATCTCTCTTTACCTGAGTTCTTGGTACATCTGTGTCGTCTTCTGATGTGTCCCCTTTGTTGTCTTCAGGTTTGCTGTGATGGCCTGTTGCTGGGCCCTCGATCCTGAGGAAAGACCCAAGTTCCAGCAGCTGGTGCAGTGTCTGACTGAATTCCATGCAGCACTGGGAGCCTATGTGTGACGCTTCCAAGTGCTACTTGGGAAGGGGCAGTGTGTACACTCACACCGTGCACCCCTTGGACCTACTCTCGCACGCCGTGTATAAAGCAGCGCCAATGGGAGAGCACTTCTTCCAGAACACTGTGCCTTAGAATGCTTTTGTAGTCTGATGTTTTTATAAGATCTCTTGATGTTGAATATTTTCTAGGTATCACTTTTGCTAAGTTAATCTGAGGCCGTTCTATTTGCCAGCAGGGTTTCTAAAATGTAGTGCTAGTGTACTTGAACACACGAGTCGGATGGGCTTCTGCGCTGTCACAACAGACCCAAAGTTGGGTTTTTAAAGGTGGTGTTAGAGCTGGGAGGAAAAGGGGGATTTTATGCAGACATTGCAGAATCATTTCCCGTTTAGAAACTGAAATTTTCTGACCAGCCCTTGTGTTGGATCTTGTACGTATCTGGATTAGCTTTTTAGTCTCAACTGCTTTTCTTTTAAGACGATGGCACAAAAACGTTGGGTCCATAAGTAGCATCTTATTTTTTAACCCATTCTTCAAAATACGGTTCTCGGGGAAAAACTGGTCTTCAAGATGCAATATCCCCTTTGAGACAATAAGCAATTATGGAGAAGTGATTGCAATTTACCTCCTGCCGCAAGTGGTAAGGACGGGACCGAGTGGAGTCTGTTCTTGCATATGAAAGGCTGACATGACTTAAGATGGTTCCAAATGCTAAGTAGAGGCCTTCAGAGGAGCGCCAAAGTAACCCTTGTTGGGTGCCTTTCACCTCCGATTTTTAGATTGCAGTTTCTCTTGCTGAAAAGGTACTGATTGTTTTTAAGGGTTTTATGGCCTGAAATGGGCTTAAATACATAAATATATATTTGTAAAGACACTTGCAGAGTAAAGAATGTTTTTCTATTACAATGATTGTGAAAATTTAATCCCGAACACTGGCCAGTGTATCCAGCTCACAGGTGCTTAAACATATCTTTATTTGGACCAGTTTAAGTATTTGTGTGGCCCACAATGAAGCCATTAGATTCCATCTCCCTTGATGGCAGTGCCCCAAGACTGAACATGAATGGTCAGCTTAGCCGCCTCCATGTGCCCTGAACTTCTGCCCCATCTCCCCTGGGGTTCCATCCTGTCGGTGAGCTGTCAGGAGCGCTCGGATCATGGGCACAGCTTTTAAAGAGATGGTGGATGGCGATTTCCATTGATTCAGCTTGAGGGTACCAATTTTCACTCCTTCAGGAGACTCGGGTGGTTTCCATTAGCGCTCAAGGACAGCATGAAGCGGCCTGTATGTCTGATCACACAGCACAACCAGCAAGCAGCCCACTAGTTCACTCATCTTCAGGATGAGAACCCCATAGCCTACGGCTCCCTGCAGGTGCATGCATGGCCATTGCTGTCCGAACAGGCCCTGTGGGCCTGATGCTTATTGATGCTGGAGTTTAGAAGCCTTTGGCTTGCAAGGGCAAGACATTAGACATGGCTATGATATATGTACAGACTAGAGCAGGCTTTCTGAAATCTGAGCCCCCTTTCGGAAACTACAGCCAGTCTCTCCCCTGCCATGTTAGGGCAGTATCTGGCAAGAGTTGGCAGTGCCGCTGGACGTATACCCCTTCCTCCCTCAGCTGCGCCTTCACGCTTTCTGCAACACGCTTTCCCGGGGGAAACAGACCTCAAATAGAAAACCTGTGTTTATCCGTACGTGGTGAGGTCCTCAGCCTTTTACTGGAGAAACAAGCTGTGGGGTTTTGTGATCGCTGTAATGACCTGTCATAACCAATGCTGGCACATCCATTGAGCATTTGGTCGCAAGAGATGCTGTAAAAGGAGCATGGGTTTGAATTGATGGAAACCCATTTCATAGGGCTGACTTTGCAGTCATATTTCATTGATGGGGGTGACTTGAAAAATCTTGCCATCCACTTCTGGCCCTATCAATGACTGAGATTTAAAACAAATATATTTGTTTTATGCTGATGCACTGGGCAAAATTATACAGGGCTAAGCCATTTTTCCTACAAATGTCTTTATCAAGAGCTCCACAAAGACAGAGCAGTTGTAATGCTCCTCTCCAATTACTAAGGACTGGTTTAAAACCAAAGCACAGCCTGGCTTCACTTTCTGCAGTCACTGCTAAGGAATCGTATGGAAATGGGTTCTAGCGCAGGCCACAGTTCTGATCTTTCATAACACATTTAAGAATGCCCAGCTCTGATAATTCACTTCCTTCCGTACCTTTTTTGTGCATGCAAAAATCTCAACATCCAGTCACTTGCCGCAATTAGTCACCTGGATAGGTGGGAGCTATTGGCTCTGGAAGAACTCTGTTCTTTAAAAATAGAAGAAATCTGGCCCTTGCATGTGAAGCAAAACTTTCAAAAGGAACTAGAGTGAAGTGATGGCAGAGCTTTTGCCTTGAGTCTGCAAACGGCTCCTGTGCCTAAGCTCTAGCACAATGAAAGCTGACTAGTCTTCTCTCTCCTTTGTGTACAGCAGTGAAACAGCCATGTATCAAGTCAGTTTCACTCCCCTGCATCTTGGGAAAGCTGTGGGCAACAGTAAAGGCTGGCACTGAAGTCCAAAATACACTCACAGTGGGGTAAATGCTCAGAAGAACTACACCCATTCAGAAGCCTGGGTTAAACCAGAGACAACCAATAATGTTCCTCCTCCCTTTCAGCTGCAAGAGGAGTGCTTGTGGGCTTCGGATAGATCACGTTGCCATTATTCCAAACAGCGGAGCCCTGAGCGAGGTCCATGGACGAAACTCTAGTAGAGATGCAGTCTTGCTCATCTTCCAGCAAGGCCATGGGTCTGGCTTGATCCCTGGACAAATCCTGCTCCAGTTCTACAACCGATCAATCCGTTTTCGACTAGCTTACTTGACTTGATTAAGCCATGTCACGCTGCTGCCAATGGTTCCAAACCTCTGAGCAGCTTCTAAAGGCACCCAGGTTACTGGCCTGAGAGACGGGTAGAATTGTGGTCTTAGCCATAGGGATTGAGAGGTTGGGGAGAAAGATGAAGAACTCCATTTTAGCCACGTTGAGCTGGCGCCAATGGCCGAACTCCTAAAGGTATCAAATGGGCTGAGACTTCGTGTGGATGAAAGGAGGCAGGTCTGGAGTAGAGGTAGGTCTGTGAGTTGTCAGCCTAAAGAGTGATAGTTTTTATTTGCAGATGAGGTTATCTCTGGGTAAGGTGTAGAGGGAAGAGAGAAGGGAACCCCCGGGTCCAGTCCCCTGCCCTCACGGCAGGGCCAAGCACCATCTAGATCATCCCTGACAGGTGTCTGTCCAACCTGCTCTTACATATCTCCAGGGATGGAGATTCCACAACCTCCCCAGGCAATTTATTCCAGTGTCTGACCACCCTGACAGGCAGGACGTTTTTCCTAATGTCCAGCCTAAACCTCCCTTGCTGCAGTTTAAGCCCATTGCTTCTCATCCTACCACAAAGACCAAGGAGAACAGTTTTTCCCCCTCTTCCCTGACACACCCTTTTAGATACCTGAAAACCGCCTATTATGTCCCCTCTCAGTCTTTTCTTTTCCAGACTAAAAGTCCAATTCCTTCAGCCTTCCCTTATAGCTCATGTTTTCTAAACCTTTATTTTTGTTGCTCTTCTCTGGACCGTGTCCAATTTCTCCACATTTGTCTTGAAATGTGGTCCCCAGAACTGGACACAATACTCTAACTAAGGCCTAGTCAGCGCAGAGTGGAGCAGAAGAATGACTTCTCGTGTCTTGCTCACAGCACACTTGTTAATGCAGCCCAGAACCATGTTTGCTGCGCTTCTTCTTTCTTTCTCCCCCTTTTGCAACAGTGTCACACTGACTCATATTTAGCTTGTGGTCTACTATGCTGGAGTTGGAGGTTCTTCCAAAGGACACGGTGGAATACCAGGAGCAGACAGTCACAGAAGTCAAGGGAAGGGAAAACTTCAAGAAATGTGGCCAAAGCTTTGAAAGAAGGTTGAGGAGGGAGGAAGTGCTAGTACTGAGCTTTGGTTAGGAAGAAGTCATTGAGACACTGGCAGAGCAGTTCCTGTGGTGAGTAAGACGTGGAAGCTCGGTTGGAGAGGGCCTAGAATGGAATTGGAGCAAAGAAATTGCAGACAGCAGTTAAAGGGCTCACTGCAGTTTATGGCTGGAGATGTGCTGTGTGCTTTCCCTTCCATTCTCTGCTGAGCAACGCGGTTCCAGAAGGATCTTAGCACTCTCCTGGGCTGGGACAGCCCTGTTTTTACTGTTCACGGGCCTAGTGAGCTGTTCTATCGAGCCTTGCATGGCGACTGGGCAAGAAGGTGGGTGATGCGGGGAAGAGGGAGCTATGTGTGCAGAACATCCGTCGTGCGGAGACTTGGGAACAACTGGAGCCCCGCCAAGCTTCTAACTAGCCAGTGGTAAAGGCTGGCCCTGCGCTCTAGCTCTTCTGTGTATTTCTTTTCTCTTTCGTAAATGCCCATAAGAACTAACATGGCCGTCCTTCCTCACTCCGCGTTGGCTTGCTTTCCTGAAACAGGAGTTTGTCATTTGCCTTCTGCTTTGGAAAGTAGCATGGGAAACAGACGTGCGTGCTGAAGCTTTGGCAGGCAGAGACGGCACCTTTTGGAACCGATTTAAACATTGAGAGCATTGTGAAATCTGAAGGGGGTACAGATACTTTAACACTTCTGCAATATCGTGTCAGATGTGCATGGCACTTCAAACACGAGTGGATTTTTCAAGAATGCTTGCAAGGTCCAATGGGCATGTAACAGGCCAGACCTGTGCAAACATGTATGTGTATAAATCCAGGCTTTGAGGCATACAGCAGAGTCCAGGCATTGCAAATGTGGCTCACACCCTTCTGAAAATGTCCCAAATGAAGGGTCAGTTCCTGCCCCTACTATATTTGCATTCTAAATTAGGGAAGGATGCAGGCAGACAGGGACCCAGCATTTTCCTAATTGATCCCATTTAGTTGTTAGGGATGAAATCCCTATTTGACTTGTGTGTTTTGTTTGCAAAATCTAGACTATTTTCCAGCTTTGGAACAAATCATATCCACATGACACGCCTGTCCTGGATTGTGAAAGATGGCAGCAACTCTGCTTAGCAAAAACGCTAGTCTGCATTAGGTAAACTCTCCTTGTTGATTGAGGTTCGTAATTACAGGGCCTGACGTGAATTGGCTGGTACGCTCTGGACATCATGCTGGTGCTTACTCCAATTTGAATAAGATGGTGAAAAATGAGGTGAAAAGAGCCTGGCATGAAAAATGAGCCAACTGCGAAATGTAACTGGAGACTGGCCTGCCCGGAGAAGGTAGATTTTACTGTGGCCTTGAGTCTGTGGCAAACTTGAGGTCATTGGAATACCTCAGCCCTGGAATACTGGCAAGCAGAGGCCACGGTGCCTGCAGTCTCTGCGTGCTATTAAAGTTCCACCCCGTTTCTCCGGGAGAGTCACCTCGTGCCCAGCACCATCCCAGAGCAGCCTGTGGCAGAGCTCCATACATGCCTCCGCCCCAGCCCAAAGCCGCCTGCTCCCCCAAGTCCCGGTGGGTTGAAAATAGCGGGGACAACAGCCATGGAGTGGAGAAGGGAAGGGCAGCAGGAGGGGGCTCTTGCGGGCTGCATGTTCCTGTTCGGGGGGAGAAGCGGGAGGAGGTGGACTTCTTCCATAGCTCATCTTGGCCTGACGGCCTGCAGTGAGCCGGAGCCTGGCGGGCTAATAAAGCCTTTGCCATATGCATTCAGACAGTTGGTGCCTGCCGCAGCCCAGGCCATTCTGACTCTGGCCACCACCGACTTCAGGGGCAGCTGGGAGGAAAGCAGCTGCTACTCAGGCTGGTTAGCTTCTCAGGAGGCCACGTGTCCTTCACCGGGCCACCAAAGTAACCCCGCAGGGAGCCTCTCTGCAGCGTAATCCGATGTCACAAAGCTTGGTAAGAGCCTGCACTATAGTCTCTGCAGTTGTACTCGCAACACGTGTTGTGGCAAGTTCTTGTGAGCACAGACACAAGCCAAAGGAAGAGCTTGGCAAGGCTGAAACCAAGAAACTTTATACCCTCCAGGAACAGCACATTATGCACACGTGGCAGCTGTGCCTCTGGCGTTTCGGGTCAGAGTTACTTGGTGTCTAGGATTTCTTTGGAATGAGTCGTGTAATGACGAAACCATAGGGGTTGGTGGGTAATTGTAACATGCGCTGGGCAAACCAAGTGAGTGAGGAGCTGGTCTGTAGGCTAACGAGATGGAACTGAGTGTGAGCACAGGCAGGTGCAGGGCCGACGATAGTGACACGAGCGATGAAGGGAAATGTGTGTTCCTGGGGGGTGCCCATGTGGAAAGTTGCAGTGCGGGAGGTCTAGGCTGGATAGTAGGAAAAGCTCTTTCCCTGGAAGAGGGGGAAGCACTGGAATGGGTTACCTAGGAAGGGGGTGGAATCTCCATCCCTAGAGGTGTTTGTCTCGGCTTGACAAAGCCCTGGCTGGGATGATTTAATTGAGATTGGTCCTGCCTAGAGCAGGGGGCTGGACCTGATGGCCTCCTGAGGTCTCTTCCAGCTCTGTGATTCTATGAAAGCCAGGCCCCTATGTGGACATGTGGTTGCAGCGATTTAAAAATCAAGCATGGAATGAGTCTCCCAGGGCAAATGCCGGCAGCAGGGCTCGCCGCGCAATGGCTGCTCTAAAGGCAGCCCCTTGGCATGGAGGGCTGCAAGTGGTGGGTTTCAGGTTCGGACAGGGTGCTTTTGCACCATGCCCAATGTTCCCGCTAATCTTTTCCACCCAGGGGCAGAATAATTGTATATGCACCAAGGCAGGTGTGAATGTGCACCACCAGTAGAAACAAAGCCCTAGCTGTGGGTGCTCTGCTGATCAGCTGAGTGGCATGTGAAGGTCTCCTAAGTGGCCTCATAGCTTACAGGGACCACTGACTGTACTCCCATCTGGCAGCAAAAATTCCTTCATGACTCCGAGGGGGTTATTGCCTGATCCCACCCACCTCCCTTGCCCTGGGGGAGGGGGTGTCGGTCTGAGCCCAACCACAGGGGTAGCCAGGTAGCCAGCTGGGACCTGTCATTTGAGCCCTGCTGCCCAGGAATGAAGCTCTGGGGTTTTCACTTCCGCCCCGGGCCCCAGCAAGTCTAAGCCAGTGCTGGTGCCCCCCTTAAACCAGGCCCCACCTGCATTTTGAGAGCCACTGCTGGGGCTCATCCAGAGGAGCAGTCCAAGGGCTCCTGCAGGGGGGCTCTGGAAGCACTGCAGACCGAATTGCTCTGGAAGGGGGTGAGGAGACAGCTGTCTCTGTTCCCCAATCTCCCTGCCATGGAGCTGGAGCTGGGGGTCAGGACTCGCAGTGCACCCCTCACGCCCCCTGCCTTGCTGAATACTCTCCAGGGTCACTCCTCGTCGCTGCCCACTGCACGAGCGCGGTCTCAGGGCGTTCGGCCCTCCAGTCCGGTTCGAATTAGGCACCTGGCCCTTTGGGCTCCTTTGACAATTCCAGCTGAACACCCACTGTAGCGTGTAAGGCTGTTGGGGACGGAGCCTAGCAAGCCATTGACAACAAAACCCCTCGGCTTCTGCTCTGTGGAGGCCTTGACACCCCCTTCCCCTGCCCCCCGGGACTGGCTGACTGAGCTGGGAAAGGAAGCATGAAGAAATGCTTCAGAGTCGGCCTGGCTGGGGGCGCCCGTGTTTGCCAGCAGCCGGCAGCGATCCATACGGGAAGAGCTAGCGTTCCCAATCGCAGAGCAAGCAGGCGCGGGTGCATGTGTGGAGTGAAGCGAGGCCTGCCCCTGCGCCCGCTCTGCGTGGTACCACGTATGCCCCGGCACGGTGCTCCGGCCAAACAAAGCAGGAATTACATGGAAGAGTTTGAGAGAGATCCGCATAGCTGACTGAGAGGTGGCAGCGCGCCAACTCGGATGGAAAGAGGCTTATGAAACAGGGCGCAGCATCTAAGATAAAGCAACCCCCATGTGGTGGGTTGCAAAGCAGGCTGAGGGAGCTTTTAATGTCACCCGAATGGCAGCTGCCAGGCGCAGGAAGGCTGGCCCAGGGCTGGGGCGCTTGCTGGAGACCTGGGCTTGCTGGCCTGCTCAGGGGAGGCATGTGGAGGCACTGCGCTAGCTTGGTCAGAGCCCGCTGCCGGCAGGCCCGTGGCAGCAGGCCGAGGGGGGCTGTGGCTTCTTGCTGTCGCGAGGCTTTGATTTCGGGTACGAGCCTCCCACTGATCCCTCGCTCTCTGCTGTGGCTTGCCGGTGTCACTGGGCCCGCAGCCTGCCCAGCCCCAATGGGCGCTCACAAGCACGCGGCATTCGATGGGGAGCAACTTGGCTACCGTGGCAGCGGGGCCCGTGCAAGGGTCTTAGAGGGGAAGAGACCGTCCACCCGCCCTCCCCTTCTCCGGATTGCCGAGCCCGTTGCTAGCCTGGAGCAGCCAGTGGCCGTAGCAAACGGGAGCTTGGAGCATCAAAGCCTGAACTTGCCCCCTTCCCCAGCCGCCTCCCGGTCCCAAAAGCAGGCTGCCGCTGGCTGGAGAGAGCGGTCAGCACCTCTACCCCCCTCCCCCCAAGCGAGTGCAGATACTGCCAGGG
>JANRFK010004149.1:169938518-169952349 GCA_030068395.1 Apalone spinifera
CCCCTTCTCCCTAGCGCTGGCCCTCCCCAGCCGAGTACCTCCAATCGGGGCGGAACCAGCCAGACGCTAGACAAGGGTGAGGTAAAGGAATCCCATGCCCAGCAGCCAACCGGGGGGGGGAGGGCAAGGCGGTGTGGGCAGCAGGCAGGGCAGGAGGGGCGTTTGTCCCACCCGTCTATTCTGGGAGGGGTTTGTAAAGCCCTTTCCTTTGTCAGAGCTGGCGCGATGCCCTGCTGCGCCGTGGGCCCGCCTCTGAGGCAAGTAAGCATCTAGTCTCCTAGGGCTGCAATGCATGGGGTATGGCTGAGCTGGCGTGCGTGCTGGGTGGGCCTGGGAGGTGCAAGAAAGAGGCAGGGCTAGCTGAGCGGCAGGCCTTGGGACAGCCCAGGGAAGACGCTCAGTTAAGGCAAGAGGAGACCCCACTGCGGCTCTTGACCGTTGACTCTCCGGCGCCTCAGCTCTGAGCCGGCCCATGCCTGCCCACTGAGCCGCGCTGCATGCCCAGGCTAGCAGGCCCGCTCTGCGGTGTCGCACGGCAGCCCGGTTCACCCGCGTGCCCTGGGTGCGCACGGGCAGCCCCAGTGCCTGGAACGGGCCGTGGCCCTTGGAGCGGCTCAGTGCAGCTCGGCGGGCGGGGCAGCCTGGGACTGAGTAAACCAGCCAGGCTTAGCCCGCAGCCCGCTGGCACTGGAAAGCAGTGGCCGTAGGCAGAGGTAGCACGCGGGGCGTCGTGGCCGCTGGAGTCGTCACGGGGCTCGAGGCCTGTAGCCCTGCCCCAGGGCCGCCGGGTGGCGAATGCACAGGTTTGCCTCCCGCCACACCATCTTCCTTAACCCGCCTTTCCTCCCGCAGTGGTTGACATCAAGTTGGACAAGCCCCAGGAGCCTCCAGCCAGTGAAGGCGGGTGTTCGTGCTAATACAGCGCGCAGGATTGGTCAGCTCCATTTGCTACCACACGCTTGTTGTGTTGCTTCCTATTGGTTAGCTTCCTAAAGAAACACATTGCGTTGCCGAGGGGGGAGGATCGTTTTGTGTCTCTGTCTCGCGGGAGGGCTGGGTGGACACATCACTCTTGCCAGCGGTCACTGAACCGTACTATTTTTGAGGGGGTTGGGTGTAAGATCTTGGACTTTATTAAAATTGCCAAACACAGGTTGCCCCCCCGGAAAGGGAAGTTGAATCATGCGTATACGACTTTTTGCCCGCTGAAATGTAGGGCCTTGGTTCTTTGGCCGGAGGGGGGGTTTTTTAGGTTTTGTAAACTTACCGAAAAGCTCCCCACACTACACCCGTCCGGCTAGTTTCCACGTCCCATGACTCCTGAAGCAAACCAGGTCCTGAGCGGTTAAACAAAGTGGCGCCCCAGCACCCACATGGCGAGACAGTGTACTCACGCTAAGGCTCACTTGGGCATCGCACAATCATAAGCCATGCACGAGGGGAGGGGTGCAGGACGAGTGTGGTAGCTGTCAATGGCTTGAAAGGGGTTCTAGAATCTAGTGTTGTAGGGCATCGTTCTTGAATAATTCGCTGGCTTTTTTTTTGGTCAAGGGTATAGGAATCACAGCTATATAATGCTTATACAGGAACACTATATGACTATCCCTCACCAACCATGACTGGTCCGTGGGATGCCAATCACGGTAGTTAGCAGTGGCCACAATTTTGCATCTGCCCTTGAGGAAGAGCAAACAGCTTATTTTTTTAAAAACCCATTTGTGTTGGGACACGCCTGTTGGAGCGTGGGCAGTACCTCAGGTGGGTTTCACAGTCCCTGGGGGCCACCCACCGGTCCTGCTCCAAAATGGCGGCCTGCGTTTGGCTGCTCCTGTAGATCACTGCAAAAGCGTATGCTGTATTTTTCAACTGACTGGCCAATACCTGGTGGCGCTCATATTATGTATGAGTAAAGAAGGAAAGGGGGTGCTGAATTGGAGAGAGCATGGGCAGCCTTGTCTTCTAAAAAAGGGAAGCCTCTCTTGGTACGAAGGATGTGATTTTTGTATTGTGTACACACATTTTATATAGAGCATCTAGTCACGCAACCACACGGGCACCGGTTAGAGTTTTTGTTTCACCCGCTGTTGGAGCGTGTGGGGATAAGACAGTCTTGTTACTGTCCAATAACTTGTGGTTTGTCAGCTTGGCAGTATCACCTACCGGTGCATTAAGCAAGAAAGCAATGCAAATGGAACTTACGCTACATCCACTACCACGGCCGTCGTGCAGACACACACACACACACACACACACGGTTGTCAAAAGATTGCCTGTTACTTCACAGCAATTTAAACCAATTCCGTGGCACCTGGGTTGCACTGTATTGTCTTAGCACTGCAGGACTGGCCTGAAGTAGCTTTCCTCGTGCAATGTTCCTCTAGGAAAATGCCCCTCGCCCTCACACACCCACGTGTGTGCAGACAGGCTGTAGAACCGTTAGCCTCTTTCTCCTGCCTCCATCAGTAGCCAGCTTCAGTGCAAGCATTTGTCTCAGTAGGGCCTGCAGCCAGCCGTGACTCCGGTTCTGTAGCTAGAATTTCCCTTACTTCCTCCCTCACTGCATTAGAAACCAGTACCCCTTGGGGGCAGGGCCGCTTTCTGACTGCTGCGCCCCCGTCACATCGCTGCTTGCACAAGTAGGGCCCCGCCTAGAACCCAGACTTGAATTTTGCCCCAGCCTCATGCTGCGTTCCGTTCACCAGGCTCATAAGCACATCTCCTCGTTTGCTACATTGGCACGGCTGCACTTTCCCTGCCCATGCGGCTCCTCTGCTGTCAGGAACGTAGCCGTGCTAAAATCATTCGGAAACCTGGCCAGGACGTGAATGAGCTCGTTGTTGGGTGTGATGCTCTCTGAAGCTACTTGTGCGTACAAATGACAAGAGCCAGTTGTGGATCTTACGGGGCAGGAGGACATGAATCCTCCAGAGTACAGCAAATCCCTGGGGCACAATTGATTTGAAGTTGCCAGTAAGACTTCCTCTAGTTTTACTTCTCCTGGGGCTGGCGCGGGAACACCCAGCGCACTTTGCAAATGGTAAAGCCAGATGAAATGGAAAAAAGCCAAGTGTCACTGCTAACCAAAGCGTGTTAAAGAGCTGCCTAAATCTGATGCCCAGGGCAGCCACTCAGCTCAGCCTCAAGTGGGGAAAGCGGGCTGCTGTGGCTATGCGCTTTGACAGCTTTTCCAGGCTCACCGGGGGGGATGAGCACCTCGGGAGAACAGGTCTTCCTGGTCGGTCTTCCTCCCAGCCACCATATGGGAACAGAAACTGGCCAGCCACTGAGCAGGGACGGATGGGACCTTGCTGTGACCATGAAAACCCACGCCTGCCTTTGTCATTGCTGCCCCGGTGCCCATCTCTGGCTTTCGGCAGCCTCCCCCAGCACTGTCTGACTGGCACCAAGAACCAGCAAGGCCACAGTGTTCCGGCTGCTGAGAAACCAGCGAGGTCGGATGCAGAGCCAGGCCTGGTAGCTGCCATTTCTCCAGCACTGAGCGCTGGCCACAGGCACAATGGGGGAAGAGTTAAGAGCAAAAGAAACTGGGCCCAATACACCAGCAAGAAACCAGAGCTGGGGAAAGAGGGAGAGGATTACTGCGGAGGGGAAGGCAGGCTGCACCAGCCGGGCGAGATGCCCTGGGTGCATTAGAAATGCCAGAGATAGCTGGTCAGAGAGGTAAATGGGCAAAGACAAAAAATAACGGCGCTGTTCTCAGATGCCCAGACAAAGCAGTCTGCAGAGAAGAGGCAAGGCCGAGGGAAGGGGCAGGGAGGGCAGCAGAGGTCAGAGGCCCCAGACGAAATGCCCAGGGCTGTAGACAAGGGTGGGCATGCGAAAAGCCCCATGCCCAAAGTCAGAACCCCAGGTGTGTATCCTGGGGCTCAGCCGGGCAGCCGTGGCCCATGGCGAGCGCCCACGGCGCAAGTGAAGTCGCCATGAGGGCGGGGACGCGATGTAGGAAACCCCAGAACCTTGCGACTGCAGTCAGGGCCCCGGGCAGGAAGCAGAACCGAACGCTCTGCTTTCTCAGGGAAGTCATTGGTAACAGGAGCGCACACGAAGGATGTGAGGCACATATTATGGGATGGCTTTCCAGGCCAGAAGCCTGCTCAGTCTGTTGCCATCAATGAGACCCTTGGCCAGCGAAACCAGCTTTCCAGAGGGGAGAGCTGAGAAAGCCATAGCCGTGGTTCACGGCTGCGCCAGCCCCCTCCTCTCAGACACTAAGGTTCAGTCTCTCCCACATGAAGACAGAGCCTCACCCTAGACCTCGCTACAGTTCTCCATTCCTCGGTGCTTTCCTCCAGGAGCCTGTAGACTGTGCCCACTCCAGCTGCCTGGCAGCTCAGAAGGTGACATTCTTCCCTGATGTGAGGAAGTTTGTGTTTCAGCTTGGGGATGGAAGGTGATGCATTTAATGCCCGATTAGCAATGCCTCCCACCCAGCCCACTGAGCAAACAGCACCAGGATAGTCTGCAGCTACTCAACATGGCGAAGAAACTAAATGCAGAGTTCTGCCCTCTGATCTCAGAGAGGGTCTGGCCACTTACAGCTGGCGAAGAGATTCGCAAATAAAGCCAAGGAATTGCCCGGAGGGGGGGAGAAAGCCTTACAAGACAAGCCTATGAACATACAAGCATCTGGATTTAAAGCAGCTCACGATAGACGCAAGTTCCAATGACTAAGAAACAAAGACAGTCACCGTGATGGCCAAACGGTGAATGAAATGAGCATAAAACCAAACACTTCATCAAAACTAGCCCGCATGGGGAAATTACAAATTAACCAGAGAGCAAAACACTGGTTCTTCCCCGTGTCAGTCTAAGTTATCACAAAGGAAGCCAAAGAGCCGCCCCCTTGGGTCAGGCAACAGGCTTTGAATTTCCAACTTTTCTGGTTTGTGGGACCAAATTCTCATTGCGGGTTGTCCGTTGAGCGGCCCATCTCCTCTTCTAACCCTTCTCATCTTCCCCTTCTCCTCACACATCGCTTGACTGGCTGCAGGCAGGTCTCCTCGTGGTAGTTCAGTTCCTTGCTGGCTCAGAGGGTGAGGACGTGCCATGTTAAACTTCCATAAAACGGTGTATAAAAATGTAGCATGTTTGTCAAACAAACAATAAACCGCCGACGACTTCTCAGACACAGCCTCTTGCGGGGTTCATTTCAATGGCCGAACATCCTCCTTCTATGGATGGTTCTCCAGGGCTGCATTACTAAAGCCAACCGCTATGTAACCCATTGGCCGAGTGGAGCACGGAGGATAACCACCCACTACTGCTTCCAGACAGTGGAGCCAATTCTTTAGCATGGGTGGTGAGGTTTGGGCCTTGGGTGAGTTCTGTGTGGTCACTCGTTACTCCACCGGCACCTGCTGGCTGGACAGTGTCAGTCCGGCACCGGCGAGCCTGCAGGAGCTCAGCTAACATTTCGTGCGCCTTTTCCTTTAGTGCACTCCCACCGCCTGGCCTGCGTTATCACCCCGGAGCCAGGATGGGCCCCTCTGGGCCCGTTTGCCCATGTGTCACTGCGGCAAGGCTGAGCTGGCCAAGAGCCAGGGGAGGCAGCCCCCAATGCCCTTTCACAGTCTTGCTCAGCCAGGCGCTGCCACTGGGACTAAACTCCAGGGAGTCAGCCAGGCGCGCCAGGCTGAAACGTGCCCCTCAGAACGGTGGAGACACAACGTGGCCGCAGCCCCTCACTCCTCTCTGCCAAAAATTGTGCGGTTGTCACTAAGTCAGGAACGCAACAATCGTCCTGTGGGGGGACGTGCAACAAAGCCGAACACATTGCTCATGCCGTGGCCGGCGCCTGGGTTACCAAGCGACCGATGAGCACGGAGGAACTGGGGACCTGAGGCTCTCACCTCACCCGACGAGCAGCCACTGGCGCGTTGCAAGGATGGCACCGTTCTGCACAGGCCGGGAGCCAGTGGCCTGCACGGGCCCCTCGCGCGCCGAGCCCTTACACAACACTGCTGGGGTTTGGCCTGGGACCCTGATCCCCCGCTCAGCTGGGCTCCAGGCCAGGCTGCGAGGAAGGCGCCCGGGGGTTTCACAAGCCAGACGCGGGCAGGATGCAAAGCGAGGGCCGGGCGCGTGAATCACAAACTCCCGCAGCGCCGCCAGGCCAAAGCAGGCCCCAGGGGCTCTGGCCCAGCGAACGGGGGGCCAAGGAGCCATTTGGGTCTTGCCTGCCCAAGGCCGTTCCCACTGCTAGTTGCCAGCAGAGGTTCCCAACCATCTTCCTGGGGCTCCTCAGCACCCTAGAAAGGTTGGGGGGGAAAAAGGGGGATCCCAAAACACTGGGAATGTCTCCGTTAATCCAATGCACTGAGGGGCTGGGACAGCACAGCTGTGCCGAGCGCAGATCTTGGTCTGCCCCTCCCGCACAGGAGCCAGTGCATGCACACGGGTAGGCCCAGCGAATTGAGCAGCCCGCCCCTCTGGTGACAGACGCAGCCAGGTCACCAGCCAGACCTGCGAGCCCGCCACCCAAACGCGCCGACTTGCGCAGCCCTCAACGCGTTCACAAGCTGGGGGCCTCTCCGCAGGCCCAGCTCTTGGCCCTGTTCCCTGATGCCCCGCGGCAGTAGGTGCTGTCTGGGGGTGATTTCCCACCATGCCCGCAGGGCGCGTTCCCTACCATTGGGCACGGGGCCGGCAGGGAGAATTGGGGAAGGGGGGGAGTGATATTGACCAGCCAGGCTGCCCAGCTGGTCCTTTCCCCACCTTCTAACAGTGCCAGGTGATTTTCATCCCACTCCCCCCTTCCTGGTGGTCCAGATCCACTTGCCCCACCCCCCAAATCCAGCAGTGCAAATTATTTACATCACTCAGGAGAACAATGTTGAGCCAAACTTCTTTATTTCAGTAACCACATGTAACGAGAATAATTTAATGGCAACACAGGCTCCTAGGCCCTTGGTCCTGGAGGCTGGGGCTCAGCTTGCCTCCAGCCAAGAGAGGTCCCGGTAGCAAAGGGTCACAACGCACAAGCTCTTAATTCCTTCTGCAGCATTGCAGGCCCAGCGACAGATCAGGCCACTGCCAGGGCCGACTCAATTCAGACTGCGACAGGCAAGCAGGGGCTCCAGCCACACCTGAAACTGAGGGGCAAAAGCGCTCTCTGCCTGGGGCCAGGGCTACACCCAAGCAGCCCAGTCTCCCAAAGCGGGGCGGGAAGGCCTTTGCATTCCCCACCCAACGCAGAGGAGCACATGTGGAGGCAGGCCGTGCCCTTTGGCACAAGCCAGGCCGCGGGGCTCCGCGCGGCGTGGCCAGAAGGGACCCACACCAGAGCGGGCGAGGGAAGCAGGTGTGCCAGGCCCGACGTTCACATGGGGAATTCTTCCAGCCTAGCTG
Organism: Apalone spinifera; assembly: GCA_030068395.1. Lineage (NCBI taxonomy): Eukaryota > Metazoa > Chordata > Testudines > Trionychidae > Apalone > Apalone spinifera. The sequence continues at coordinate 169,945,887 of JANRFK010004149.1, forward strand.
TGAGGGGGCAAGGCCTCGACTGAGCGAGCTGCTGGGCTGCAGGTAACCCCAAGCCCCTCCACAAGAAACCCAGCAACGGCTCTGCTGAGCGGATACAGCACAAGGGCCGGGCTGGGGCACGGCAGGACAGCGCTCGCAGGCAGAGAAACCCACCCGAAAGGCCAGCCCGATGAGACACGGCAGCATTGCAGCCACCGCGTTTGCCACATGCACACGCTCGCTTGCGGGCGCTCCCCAGGCCAGCTCCGGCGCATCCCAGACCCGAGGGCGAGCTCACCAGCAGGCTGCTACAGGACAGCGAGGGCCCACCTGAGCCAGCCCTCGGCTCTGGTACGCTACCGGGGACACGTGACAGGAGCTGGGAAACTCGTGCTGCTTTCCCCTTGGTCAGCAGGTACCTGGTTCAGAACGGCTGCTCCCCCCTCCGTGGACAGGCACCTCAGGCCCGCAGCGGGTGCTTGCTAGTCCTGGCTCTAGCGGCATGTCAGCGAAACGGCCTTGGAAAGCCGCCCTCGCCCGCAGCCAGCTGCAGCGCCAAGCCGCTCTGGGACCTGGCCCATGCCCCACTCCGCCCGGAGGCGCGAGTAGCGCCCACGGGGGAAGGGCTCTGCTCAAGCCACTAGCTCCCGCGAGAGCCGAGCGAGCCCCGCGGACATTTGCGGCAGGGCCTGACCCAAAGCCGGCGAGACAAAGCAGGTGACCCTCGTGCCCAGACGGGGCTTCAATACACACTAGCCGGGCACGAGGGGGAGTTCAGCTGGGATTCTAGCCCCGCCCCAGGCAAGGGGCAGCCCCTGGCAAAGCTCCCATGGCCTTCCAAGGAGCAGGATCACCCCCCGCGCCCTGGCTCACCTGGCTGACTTCCAATTCTTGGGCTTCTCTGATCTCAGGTGCAAGCGCGGGGGAGCCAAGGCCCTCGGGGAGCACTAGCAAGGGGCTGCCCGGTCTCAACCGAGCAGAACCCGGGGCACGTCCGCACGGAGAGGCGCCTCCAACCCAGGCTGCAGCGCTGTGAGCTGGAACCAGGAACGTAGCCCACGTGGCGGGAGGATCACGTTACAAACGGGGCACTGGGGCTGAGAAGGCACGTGCCCGCATGCACGAGCGCCGCTAGCACCCCGCAGAGAGCAAGCAGCCCAGTGACCGGACTGGAGCCAGCCGGCACAGCAGCCCCATCTACACAACCATCAACCCAGGCCAGACTTGCCAGGAGTCCAGCCCCAGCAACACACGGCTGAAAACGTGGCCCCGTGGCGGGGCGCTGCGCAGCTCTGGGGATCTGGCAGGGGCCGTTCTGCGAGGGGAGGCAGGCTGGGGAGCAACAGGCTAAGGCCCCAGGAAGGCGGGGCCGCTCTGGAGCGGGCAGGGATCTCCTGGCAGTCTGTGCAGTCGGACAATGGGGCTGCAGAGCTGGCGAGGGACAGTGCCCGAGTCCCAGCGAGGACAGGACGGGGGAAGGACTCCGGCTGCGAGCAGGGCCCAGGGCAGCAGGCCGAAGCGCCAAGCAAAGCAGGAGCAGCTGCAGCGTCCGATCTCGAAATTGCCGACAGCCTAAGACAACCCCGCGTGGCGGCTGCCTGCGCCACGGCCCTCCACCCCACGCCCCCTGCAGCTCAAGCGCTAGAGCCTGGTGCCCAGAGGGGGCGGGCTGCAGTTGGATGAAAGCCCAGCCCAGCGCGGGGAGCACCAGAAGCGCTTTCCACAGTTCCCCAGCGGCGGCAGATGCCCGGTGTCCATTGCCCGTTCGCCCCTTTGCTGCCCCCGCCCCCGCTCTCAGGCCACCCTGGCCAGCCACTTCTCCACGGCCTCGAGATCAGCGCTGCCGTCCTCCGCCTTGCCCCGGGCGCTGCACTCCACCAGCTCCACTGGCATGGGCAGCTGCGAGAAGCCGAACTCCTTGCCCTTCTTCCCCAGCGGAGCGGTGCCCCCCGAGGCCGAGCCGTCCAAGGTGCTGGGCGCCGCCGAGCGGGTCACTCGCAGCGTGTTGCTGTTCCGCAGGGGAGAGAGCAGAGGCCACCGTGAGCGCGCCGACAAGCCTTCCTCACCGGCGCTGCGGCCAGGCACTTGGCCCCGAGCCCCCAGAACAAGAAAGCCCCCAACTCGCCCGCGGCAGGGACAGCGTGTGCAGAGCACCAAGCTGCTCCGATGCCCATGCAGCCTCCCTGGGGACCGACGGGCACCGAAAGCTGGACAAGGCGGCTACTGGCTAAGCGCCCGCCCAGGCTGGCAGGGCCAAGAGCTCTCCGGGAAGAGCTGTGCACTGAAACACTGGGCTCTGGCCAGTTCCTAGCTGTCAGGTCCCCCCGAAGCAGCAGGGAGATTCGTGGAGGAGCAATGTCAGGGAGCTCGTGACACCTGCCACGAGGGAGGAGAAGAGGGCTGATTCCCTCGCACGACTGTCACGTTGCACGACCCTTCCAAGGCCAGTGACAAAGTCGGGAAGTGAACTCAGGCTAGTGAGCTGGAGGCTGTCCCCCGCCAGCTGCCCCGCGGGGATTCTGGGTGACTTTTCAATTTGCAGTGTCCCCAGTTCCTGAAACTCCCCCCCCCGTGGGGGCGCAGCGTGGTCTGGCGAGGGCCCTTCCCCTGCAGGCGGCCAGAAAGAGACTGTCACCCTCCTGGGGATGGAAAATCCCCTCTGCCCGGTGAAGCAGTGTTACCGGTTAACCGACTAAGGGAGGGAGGAGGGGCGCTCCAGCCCTCTCCCAACTCTCCCTCCCCTCCCCGGGACTGCAAGCTCCCCCTCCGTGTGCTGCAGCCTGAGCATTCCCAGCCCCAGCCTAGGAGGGGGCGGGAGGAACGGTCGCGAGGCGCTCCCTGGCCTGGCTCAGACACGAGGATCCGTGGCCTCTTCCGGCCTTGGAGTGCGTGAAAGCACCGGGAGTGGAAAGGGGTGCGGTGGGGGAGGGGGCGGTCAGTCAACTGGTCCTGCAGCCTGCTGCCGGGGCTCTCAGCACGAACCCAGGCCCTAAACTGACTCCTGGGGCCTGGATTGACTGAACCGCCCAGGCTCCGCTAGAAATCAGGGGCCACCCTGCCCGCCCCAGGAAAGGCATCGGAGCGGCTGATTTAACCCTCAGCAGCCGAGCACACACAAAGAGCTTCCCTCTGCCCCTCGAATGTGGGAAGAGCAGGTCTGGATTTATAGGCAGGAGCAGCTGCATTGCCGTCCTCCCCGACGCGCTCTGAGCTCGCTGGAACCCCGCAGAGCTCCAGCCATGCACTCAGGAACCTGCGCGCACCCCCCTTCCCGCCGTGGCGCACCCCTCCGGAAGTCACCGGCCAGCACCCGTTTTCCTAGCTCAGGTATTGCTCTGGTCTGCACCGTGCAACGGCCGCGCGCGCACACACGCACAAGAGGGGGCACGAGGGGAGATCCCAGCGGCGGAACGGAGACTTACAGCTCTTTCTCCAGCTGCTGCTGAATCAGCTTGGCCGATTTCGCCATTGTGACATCTAGGGGGGAAAAAGCCGTTTAAAAACCTGCACTTGCAACAGCGGCACTTTCCTCTGGCGCTTCGGCTCCGTGGAGCTGACCGCTCGGCGCAAGCCCCGCTGCTAGAAGGGTAGCAGCCTGCGCTCCCACCAGGGCCACCTGCGGACTGAGACAGGCCGGGGGGCTGCAGCTGCCTCAGGCGATTCACGCCGGAAGCTCGTTTGAATGCCACAGGAAAGGGACCACGCCCAGGCGCCCTGCGCAGTTCCCACACTAGATCTCCCTGCCGGAGGGGCCGCGGGCGCCTGCCAGCTGGAGACAGCCCTCTGCCGCGTCGCTAGCGCTCCAAGGGCCTCGTTCCCCAGGCAACGCTGCAGCTCCCAGCAGGGACTTTAAAACTGGTAACCGGTTAAACGACAGCGCTGCAGCGAGTACGTGGCAGTCTAGGCCTCGCCGCCCAGCCCTGCCATGCCGCAGCCGTGGGATGCTGGGGCTGCTCTCGCCCGGGGCGGCCGGCCGCCAGCGGACTTGGCTGGCAAAGGTAGGCTGACCGGTTAACATCCCTGGTTCACAGCCGCCTGCAGGCTCAGGAAGCCGGGCCTGACTCTGGCCACACGTGGCTGTCGCTCCCCACTCGGGGGCCAGTACCTTGCTTGTTGCAGGCGATCAGCAGCGGCGGCGCGTTTCTCAGCAGGGTGCAGTCCGTCAGGACCTGGTACAGGAACTCCGCCACGTCCTTCACCTCCCGCTGGAACGCCACGCTGTCCACGACGAACACGATCGCTCTGCGGAACAGGGAGCCCACGTGCTAGTGCCCTGCGGCCGGCAGGCTCAGCCCACGCCCCGAGCCCTCCTCCCTGGTCACGCGTGGCGTTAGGAGGGGCCAAGCCTCCCCACAGAGCTCTGGTCAGGGTCACTACGGACGCTCCCCAGCTGCTGCCGGGGGGCAGGGCCTGCAGGCTGGTTGCGGGGCACCAGGAGCACATTTCTTTGCCGGCAGCACCGGTCAGAGTGACAATTACCAGCAGTCTCCCACCAGGACTGAGCGCCAGGGAGCGGGAGGGCGAGAACACCTTTCAGCAGGCCGAGGTGGGGGACTCGCAGGGTTCCTGGCCTGACTTCACCGGCACGATCCGCTTTAAAACGCACAAGGCGCCCCAAGGAGCAGAGACTGCGCCAGGCTGGGGTGTGCAGTGTCCCCCCCCCCCCCCCAACCTCTGTGGTTCTGCTTTGCTGGTGCTGTCAGAAAGCTGGAGTCCAAAACCCAGCCAAGAGCTGCCCCCCGGAGTGAGCCCCCGAACTCAAAGCTGCCCCCTTACACAGACATTTGGAATCTGCTGAACCAAATGCAATTCTGCCAGGTCCTGCCTGCACAACAGGGGGCACACGGTAAGCTGTGCAAGGTTGAACAGCGCCCGCGGGGGGCAAGGAGGGGGCGCTGCAAGGAAAGGGAAGGCACTGCACTAGCACCTGGCGGATTCAGTGCCGTAGGCAAGTTTCTGACTCCCTGGCCAGCCAGCCCGGGTCAGTGTGCTAGACAGGCCCCCCTGCCTTGCTTGCTCATCCTATGAAGCAACCCCTCCCACGTGCAGACAGAGGTGAGTGGAAGGCTCCTTCGATTCCCCCCAGAAATACACGCCGCAGTGCCAGCCTGCCCCCAGCGGCACAGCCGAGCAGGCCCGGACGCGGAAGGGCGAAGGAGGCTGCATGTTCCTTTTTGGCCTCATTACACTTGTCTGGTGCTCCAGATTTGCTCAGTTCCCTCCCTCCTCGCTCCCCAGCCCAGCCTGCACATCGGAATTTGGCTTCTTTCCATTTGCAGACTGAAGCAGCCACACCCCATGCCCTGTCCTTTGGCCGCTCACCTGGCCGCAGCTTTGAACTTCTCCAAGAACTGAAGCCGCAAGCTCTCATGCCCGGGGAGGTCAATCAGCGTCATGCTGGAGCCCTGGACAGGAACCAGACCCAGTAACAGACCCACCAATATTTAACCCACAAACATGCGCAGGCACGCCAGGCCGGGTAATCAAGCCATCCCGCCGCTCACAGTCTGTGGCCAGCCACGGCTTACAGAGCAAGGACTGTGCACAAGTCCTGCAGCAGGCAGGCCCAGAATCTGCCACTTATTGGACAGGCAGGAGGGTGGTTTCTACAACAACCCCATACAAAGCGTGGGGGGGTCTTTTGCCACCACATTACTCTGTGGTCTTTAAACCTGCAGGACCCATCCTACAGGGCAGATAAATAATTAACTCACTAATTTTGTAATTCAATTATTTAAGCATACAACTTCCTTAATTTAAATCTTTTAAAAATTACATTTGACGTTGCGGCAACCTACAGCAAGGCCCAATGATTTAAAATAAATTCAAAAAAAATTACTCACAGATCTGTACTTTCTAGGCTGAGCCACTTTGAAGAGATGAGCCAAAAAAGCCAGAGACAAGTGGGTAAGAAATGAAACCTCCTACAAACCTTCACCGCCTGCCCTTCCCTCTCGGATCGGTCCAAACCTCTGTAGAGAGTCTACCCAGCTCACACTAACCAAGTGAAGTTTTAGGCAAACTAGTTCCAGTTTGGGCAAAGCTGGAGAGGACACCAAATCAGATTTACAGCTTCAGTCTAACTATGCAGAGGCCTGCGCTTCCGTATGCAGAAGCAGAGTGTAATTTGCTGTACATACTACAGCCACCAATTCACAACCAAGCTTGTTGTGAGTTTTATGCAGAATCCAAATCAGTGCCTGCTTACCTTGTCGTTACTGACTCTGTAAACAGCAGAGCTGTCAGTTATGGAGGTCTGGGTGTTTCGGTAATTGCCCGTTAACAGCTATAAAAAGAAAAACAAGGCAAAGAAAAATCAATTCTATTTCCAAGCGTCAGAGAAAATGTTTTCTCTACTTAATGAAATCTGAGAGCTCAGCAATAGGATGGACCGTCTGGTTCAGGAAATGTTAAACTGACAGGAGGTTCCTGGAAAGACAGGAGTCAAAAAAGGGCAAAAAGTGACAAGATGGGATGAAGATGA
>JANRFK010004149.1:170019447-170052571 GCA_030068395.1 Apalone spinifera
ACTCTCTATGCCAATACCTAAATCATTGATGAAGACATTGAACAGAACCGATCCCCAAACAGACCCCTGCGGAACCCCACTTATGCCCTTCCAGCATGACCCTGAACCGTTAATAACCACTCTGAGAACCGTTATCCAACCAGTTCTGCACCCACCTTGTAGTAGCCCCCCCTAAGTCGGATTTGCCTAGTTTATTGATAAGAAGATCATGTGAGACCGTGTCAAATGCCTTACTGAAGTCCAGGTATCCCACATCCACCACTTCCCCCTTCTCCACCAGACTCGCTATCCTATCACCAGAAGCTCTCAGGTTGGTCTGACGTGTGTTGTTCTGTACACACCCCTGCCTTGGCGGGTTCGACCTCTCTAAAGATTCTGAGACTAGGTTCTGCTCCACACTCCACTCAACTCAGCTGCAAGAACTAAGCGGGGGAGGCTTTTTGCTTTCGGTTTTTATTTCTTCCATGTTTTGCAGTGGAGCCGTATTGCACTCAGGGTACCAGACAAGGTGAAGGAGGCTGTATCAGCAGGTAGCCCAATACAAGAGATCACCTCCCCCCCTTGTAGCTCCAACAGCAACTGTCTTTGCCCCACAGACTGGGGAGCAGGCGAACTCAGCAACGACACAGCCTAACTCAGACAGCCACTTTGCCTTCCCCCGGAGCTTCCGGAGCAAAATGTCTTGGGTGCAGTCCATGCAAGAAGCTGCCGTGAGCCTTGTGGCAGTTCCACGGGTGGGAACGAGTTTGTCACAAATTACGAGCTGCACTTGAGCTGGAGAGTTTTAATTTTATTGCAATCGCACGTTGGAGCCTAACAAGCGAGGCCTTGTGCAGCCCCAGCAGCATGAGGGACAGTGGGCGGCTGCATTTCCCCAGGAAAATGCGCAGCAGTGGGGGGGGGTGAACTTGCTTCCGCCTAACCCACAATATTCCGTGTTTAGAGGTTTTTCCCCACCACCAGGAGATTTACTCCCATCGAGGGGTAAGTGGCAATTACTGGAAGCTGCACATCCCCCGTCTCCATGGGCGGTGGGCGAACCTAGGCCTGGGGAAGGCAAGCGACCCCCAGCTGCAGGCGGACGTGACGCCCTCACAGGCAGAACAGCAGGTTGAGTGGCTCACCACTTGTCAGCACAGGAAGCAGGAGGAGTCAGGGCACGCCATCTGGGGGAAGGGGGCCGACAGCCCAGGGCCCTGCCTCCCTTCCCTGCAGATGGCACTGACACCCCCAGCAGCCCCGGCTGTAGCCTCCCGAGCAACAGATGTCACCGGGTCAGCTCAGGTTACAGAGCATCAGCCGGTGCGTGCGTGCTGGGCTGGGGCAGCCTCCCTCAGGGAGAGTCTCACCTGAAATTTCCACCCCACCCAGGGAAACCGAGGCACAGAGTAACCACGGGACAGGAGCCCTCACATGCAATGTCAGCAGCAAACAGCAAACACAATCCCACTGCGCCACACTGGCGTGTGCTGGAGGAACTCGGCCCACGCGAGCGCCACCCCCTCCCGAACCACTGGCTGGCGAGCCCCAGGGACCCCTCACCTGCACGCCGCAGGGCTTGGCTGGACCCTCAACCTACGGTTGCTCCCAGCTGCAGCTGGTGCGTTTGCGAGTCCTTGGCTCTGCCCAGAAGGGGCAGGTACTTGCAGAACAATGCAGGCTGTGTCCCATTGTTCTGGGGGCGCTGATCACAGGGCCATGAGATCACAGGGCCTCACCAGCTCCCTTGTCCGGTGCTGGGCAAACCAGAGCGGGGCCCTCGGAGTGCGGCTGGATGCCGTGCACAGCAAACCCGCAGCCCCTGGCGGGCCAGGAGCCAGCCGGCATGGTCAGCCGACGAGCTGCAGTTGCCATAGGACCCTCAGCCATAAAAAATCGTTTTGTTAAAGCCCCTCCCCGGGCCACTGATCAGCACCCCAGGGACGTGGCTGGAGCGGAGGAACGGTGACAGAGCAGCACGTCCAGCTGGGTCCAGCACACGGGATGGGCTCGGGGCCTTTGTCCGGGTGTCTCCTTGTGGAGCGTAACCTGCTAGCCAGGGCAGCCACTGCAGCCGGCTCTCTCCCCAGCACCAAGCCCGGGCCAGGGAGAAGTTCCAGCCCCTGCCGGGCTGGGCTCACCCTGGAGAGGGGGAACGTGGGGACGAGGGGACACCCGAGCCCAGTGGGGCCGGCTGCGAAGAGGCCCAGGGCACTGGGGAGCAGGGGCAGGGCACAGAGCCCTCGTGGCTTTGCCTCCTTCGTCCCCTGGAGCATCCCCGTGGGCCACGCCAGGCAGCTGCCTTGCTCCACAGGGGAGGGGACCCGCACTCAGCAGGGCAGTGACAGGAGAGCGTGGGCAGCGATTCCCTGCCCCTTGGGGGGATGCCAGGGAGTGGTGTGCACTGGGCGGAGCTGGGTGCAGTGCTGGAGCCTGGGACCCTGCCCCTCTGCCCCGGGCGCATGGGCTCTCCCAGCCAGGCCTCCCCTGTGGCCAAAGCGGCTGGTGCACTCGAGCGGCACAAGAAGCCCGCGGTCTCTCCCCGCAGCCCAGGCCCGGCCGGTGGCTTTGGGCCCAGCTCTGCCTGGCCGGCCTCGCGTCAGGGACCCTCTAGCGCCCGTCCCTCTGCTCCGGGGCTTGGCTTGCAGCTGCCTCCCGCTTGAGCCCGGGCACAGCCCTGCCCTTCGGGGTGCGATACTTGCTGCGCTGACTGTACAGCAGGTTTTTCTGGAAGAGCCTGGGGATGTGTCCCTGGTACAGGAGCAGGGCTGCAAGCATCCCTGGAAGCAGAAACAGGGATAAGGCCTCGTCACTGACCAGTCCCCCACACACCACCCAGCCTCCCCTCACCAGGGGCCAGACGGCACCTTCAGGTTTTGGCCACAGGACTGCCCCAGCTGGACCAAAGTCCCCGGCGTCGCCCGTGTGGTGAAAGCACCGCAGTGAGGTCACCCTGAGGCTGCAGGCACCTGCCACGGCCTAGCCCCAGGAGGTGCGACCCCCCCCCCATGCCTCAGGCTTTGCCAGTGTCCCGCCGAGGCAGAGCAGGGTGGGGGAAGGGCAGGGAGCACCAGGCCTCCCCCCAAAATAAATAAGAGCCCCCAGAGTTGTCAGTTTCCATGCTCGACATGTGTCCCTTCCCTGCAGGCTGACGGACTCGGCAGACATAGGAAGAAGGCTTCACCCCAGCCACAGCCTCTGCCCCCGTCTCGACCGTGGCCCAGCCTGGCCAGCCAGCAATAGCTCCAGCACCGAGCGCTCCCCTGGACTCAGCTCACCTGCCAGGGGCCCCAAGAAGTAAACCTGGACGTACTCGCGCAGGAGGCTCCCGGAGCAGCGGAAGGTGGCCGTGGAGGCCAGGCTGGGGTTGAAAAAGGCTCCCGTGAGCGGCCCGGCTACGAAAGAGGAAAACAAAGAGCCTGACGGGTCACGTGTCTGACGGGGATCAGACGCCAGGTGCTGGGCAGCTGGCAGGACAAGGGAAGCTCTTGGTGTGTGAAGGCTCTGAGAAAGCAGAGTCCAGTCAGAGCGCTCGTAACTCGACCGGCACACGCCGGCTTCCACGCTAGCCACCCGGCCCACCACCTCCCCGCTGTGCCCTCCGAGACAGACAGCTCGGCCACGGCCCTGCTGGGACAGCCGGACCCTCACGCCCACAGTGGCTAGTGCGGCAGAACAGACGTGACCGAGGCAGGGGCCAACAGGCGGTGAGTGAGTAGCGAAGGGCTGACCTTGCTGTAACACAGCCGCCTCGCACAGGAAGGTGAAATGATGGTGTTCCGGGTGTGCTAACCCTACTGTCTCGTCAAGGGATGTGTAGGGTCAGGTATCGCGTACCGCCGGCCTAGCAGGGCTGAGGGAGGGAGATGGTGAAGAGGTGACTCAGGGACAGTCTACAAGAAGTGCTGTGGGAAGAGATTTCTGACAGGAAAGTTTTCAGTCGAGGGGGCATAAGGAGGACCAATGCTGGGAACTGAAACGAGGCCCATTCAGACCAGAAGTACGGGGCTCTTGAGAAACTGCTCTGCAGGCAAAGGCCCCTGGAACTGACTTGCCTAGAGACGCGGTGGGTTCTCTGAGACTTGGGACGTTTGGTTATTTCTCTCCCTGGGACAGACAGAACTCCTGAGCAAAATCCTTCGGCTGTATTGCACAGGTCTGGCTAAACGGTTCCAGCGGGCCCTGCTGGCCTCAACATCTACACGTCCCTGAATTACCAGCCCTGTAGATGGAGCATGTATAGACAGCCTGACAAGTCCCAGCCCAAAGTAAGCCCTAAGCCCTGGTGCCTCCGGGCCGGACACATCTGTTACGAAGTAAAAACCTGCTTGAACCCAGCCCCTCTGCCACTGCCAGTTACACTCTGTGTGAGTATCTGGGGAGGAGAGCAGGGTCAAGATTAGTCACAGAATCCTAGAGCCCCAGGGCTGGCAGAGACCTCAGGAGTCACCGAGTCCAGCCCCCTGCCCAAGGCAGAACCAACCCCAACTCAATCAACCCAGCCAGGGCTGTGTCAAGCCAGGACTTACACACCTCTAGGGATGGAGATTCCCCCCCTCCCCCAGGGAAATAGTTTTCCCTAAAACCTAGACTTCCCCCCTTCCCCCCACTTGAGCCCATTGCTCCTCTTTCTCCCATCTGCCACCCGAGAACAGCCTCTCGGGAACCCCCCTTGCTCTCCAATCCCTATGACCCCCTGGCCCCGAGGCCCTCCCTGAGCTGTGGTGGGCAGCGCTTACCATAGGTGAGGCACCTGGGAAGGAGACAGGGGGCCTCTAACTGTTTACTGGTTGCAGCCCTTGCCTGTGTTACGGGCCGGGCTGTTGACTGGTTAACTGAGGCAGCCTGCCTTGTGTCTGGGCTCCTTGTTAACTGGCTGCCTACTGCAGCCTTCACCCTGCACGAGGGCTGGGGGTTCTAGACTGCTAGGGGAACAGCTCCCCCTTGAACCAGCCTGGGACAGTAAGTGGGTTGGTGTGGCCACCCACTGACCCCGAAAGTGACACCACCCATCCCCCGGGGTGCTCCCCACCGGGTTACCCCAACCATACCCCAGGGGCGTGCTCTGTAACACCATGTTCCTCACTCTGTAGAGCACTGACCTTACATAGGCAGCAGGCCCCGTGAGGTATTGGAGAAAGGTTATGAACTGCTGAAACCCACAGTTCTCTCAGCGTCTGCCCTCGCTGCCTGTGAAGCTCTGAGACCGTGCCGTGGGGTTGTCACTAAAACATGCGGTAAGTTGGGGAATCAGAGACACAGCAGCAAGAAGAGTAACCAAAGCCAAGCAGGCAGAGTATGAACCGGAACTGCGCTGGCTGGGAGCTAACCCCATGTAGCTAGAGGCTCCTGGAGCCAGAAAGCTGATTCATGAGCTCCCCTGGGTTCCACAGGCGGCTGTTACAGGGAGGAGGGAGAGAGAAATCTGACCTGCGTACACCAGGGTGGTCACAGTCCCAGCCAGGACGGGCACTCTGTACAGAGGGCGGCTGTGCTGGAACTTGAGCCCCGCCAGATGGAAGAAGAAAGAGCAGAGGCCTTCCACAAAGATGCCGTGGTGCAAAGAGGTGTGGAGAGAGGAGCTGCAGTCCTGGGCCATGAGGTTCTGGATGAGGTGGAAGTCAGTCAGCTCCCAGGACCAGTAGTGTGCAGTGAGAATACCAGCAGCCTCCATTCCCACAAACTGGGCCAGAAGCTTGACCGCAGTAGCCAGCAAGGAGGAATCCATGAGCAGGAATTCTTGGAGAGACACAGTGGGGTTAGCAGAAGCGCCATCAAAAGATACACCATGAGCCATGTAGAGAAGGAAGAGGAGGGTCAAGGTCACATCTGGGCCAAAGCCGCCACCCCAAGGACCAATCTCCATCAGCATCCTCAGCTCAAGGTAGCACGCACACATCTGTAATGAGCTGACAAGTTCTCTGACAAGACCACGGTACATGCCGAGAGGCAGAAGTCTCTTGGAAACCCGCCTGACCGCCTCACAAAGAGCCACAATGGAAAGCAGGAAAGCAATGGAAACATTCAAACCTGCCATAACTACAGACGGCAACAGCACGAGTGTCGCCAGGCAAGGACCGGCGCAACCTTCTCCTCCTCCTTATAAAGGCACCATTAAGCCAACGTGGCCCAGCCTGACAGGCCTGCAGCCAGCAGGGTCAAGGGAGTCCCTGGGAAACTCCACACATGCAGCTACACAAGCCGTCACGGAGCTGACAGCGGTCCCCTCCCAACAGTAGCGGTGGCAGCCAGTGCTAACATAGGCTGCTCTCCTCCACGGCCGGCAGGGTGGCTCCCCATGTGCCCTGCTCCTGCCCCAGCGTTAGGGTCTGAGACGCTCTGTCAGCACCTTTGGTTGGTTTCTCCCGGCCCTGCGGGCTGCTGCACGACGGGGGCAGAGCGCAGCAGGCCGGTCTTCGCTTGGGTGGGCAGAGTATTTGGGCCACTTCTCTCTTTCCACCTGAGGGGTTGGTTATCGCTAAGCACCTTGCTGGTTTTCAGCTGTAGCTACAGGGAGCTGGTAGCGATGGCTCTGAGCAGCAAACAAGGTGGGGATGGCTCGGAAAGGCAACACCAAGATCCAGTAGTGTCCGGGGGCTCGGACAGCCAGGGCAGGCCAGGCAAACTGCATGAGGGCTGGATGAGCTCCCTCCCTGAGGGGCTCTGCCATACAACCACTCTGCAGGTCTGAGGAGCAAGGGTTCGCCTCTGAGAGCCAGAGTGGCACGTTCATTGGGGCAGGACACTAGAGCCCGTTCACCTTTCACTGCCCTTGTGCCACAGCGGGGGGCCAAGCACCTGGGTTTCGACTGGAACCTCTTGGTGAAGGGGACGCTGGCAGCCCAAGGCTGCCATGACCCGCAGGCTCCACGTGGCTCCCAGAAGCAGGGGCCTGTCTTGCCAGCTCCGAGGCGCGGGGCAGCAAGGGGGCTCCGAGCACTGCTCCAGGGAGGAATACATCGTAGGAGATAAGCTCCCAGGCACGTCTCCAGCTCACTACCCCAGGTGCCAGCTGCACTGGAATCGTGTCTCTAGGGCAGCAGTGCAGAGGTCAAGCTTAGCCAAGTACCCTGTCCCTCAACCAGACACTCCCCCTTCTTCGCAAGGGTCTCATGGCGCACACCACAGCTCCACGTACCAAGAAAGCTCCCCCCACCATGGTACTTGTTCATTTTTATTTCCCCTTCCTACAACCGAGACAAAACCAGCCCCAGGGAAGAGAGGCTCTGAACAGACTTGGAGCTGCCGTGTAGGCGTTTTACACAGTTCAAACAGCTCCCGGCACTTGGCCTGCTTGCAGAGCGCTCCAGGCCACGAAGACAGTGTAGGTACATTTGAAGCCAGTCACAGAACCCTTCTACCCTGCCACCCACGTGCGTGTTCTTGCGCGGAAAGGAAAGATGGGTTCTGTTCAGCGAAGGCCCAAGTTCATGGGGACCACACAAACAATCCCCCGGGGTTTCCTCCCCACACGTTTGTGGACAGGCCTATGTCCCTAGTTCCACCTTTGCTGTGGAAATGAGCACGCGTTCCGCCAGCCACTCCCCCTCATGTCTGTTAAATACTCGGGCACCTGTCGTGGCAGCAGCACTGGGCTCTGGCGTTGGAAATTCTTATGTTCCAGCAGTGCGATCTGTCCACTACGGGCCGGCCCTGAGAGCAGGAACAGCCAGCGGTGGGGGGGGGGGGGGGGGGGGGGAGGTACTATGGAAGGCCTCCTATACTGGTCCCGGGCATAAGCGTTTCAAGCTCACAATGCTGCAGCCTGGCAGATCTCCAGCTGACCGGTTAAAAGGCCCCCGAGGCGGCATGAAAGCCTGAGGCAGGGCAGGGGACAGCTCAGGCTGGAGTAACGCACCACACATCAAACCTTGCAGGTCTAATTCAAGGAAAACTCCTTTTGGGAGTCAGCAGGAGCTCGCCGTGAGCGAGGGCGGCAGAGGATGCGGGCTTCCCCACAAAGGGCAGGTAGCGGAGATTGAAAGAGTTTGGACAGACCGCAATACCTTGGCCCAGAGAGATGCTGGTGACTGCACTACTGATTCAGCCCATGGCGAGCAGACAATTCCTGAGCGCAGAATAATTCACATCCCCTGAACAGATGTTCCACCACCACCAAGGAGGGCAAAGGCCACGCTGCCCGTATGGACTCAGCAGCTAGTGACCCCTGAACCTGCCCTCGCCAATTAACTCAACTTGTTTGCTGCAGAATGGCCACATCCTCAGGAGCAGGAGGCAGCGTGGCAAGCCAGAGCACCCATGCAGCGTGCGTGGATCCGGGCTCCATGACAGGCTGGGCTTCATGTTCCTGAAATACAGGTTGTGTGCAGGCTAGAGAATTTTACCATTCCAAGAACCCCTTGGTCGTGCTGACAGACACCCGGTACCCCACAGGAGTGTTTCCGCCTGGAATACACCTGTATTGTTCAGCAACCAAACCCCGCTCAGCCTGCACCAGGCACTGCGGAGCTCAGACTGGACCAGGATTATTTGTGGTAGAATAATCTAGGCCCTGGGAAGGGCCTAGAGCTCAGGCTAATGGAGTCCGGTGTCTTCTGGCTACAGCCGCTCAGCTCAAAGAGCACAACGCCCAAAGCATTCAAAGCAAACGGCTCTGTTACACTGGGTCCACGTTCCAGTGTCAGTCTGGCCCCAGGGGTCATTCATGCAGGTCAGACCGATGTCAGTGAACCTTAAAAACTACAACTTTTAACCACGGTTACAACAGGCTACCCAACTCCCTTCTCGCTTCCGAGCTGACAGCAGAAAGAATGCATTTTCCAGCAGAATAATAAGGGAGGATGATTCATGGCAAAGACTGAGAGGGTAAAAGTCCAAACACCTGCTCCTTTGAAAACAAACCCTTCTCATTCATGTCCATGTCATGCATTTTAAGAGTAAACGACATTGGCGCACGCTTTAACAGCCAGACGTAGGCAATCGTATCCAGAGACCTTCGAAGAGATGTCCTGGTGTACCAAACCTGCAGTAATGCACATAGCACATCCTGCTGCTGTGTGATACTGAACTCGGGCTCCAGAAAGGACCTGGAAATACGAGCATAATTACCAAGAGCTGTCAGTTGGTTTCCCCTCTCACATTAATGCACAGGAAACACCCCAGCCAGATACACAGCCTGCTAGAGTGCACTGAAATACCAAGGCAAAGCCATCTGAGGCACACCCCAGGAGAGCTCCACTTGTTCAAGTATCACTGCTGAGGACCTGGTAAATATGGCCCTACTCCTCTTTTTGCCAAATCAGCATTTGTGTTGCTATTGCTCTGATGAGAGCAGTAAGTCAAAGGCACCTGGGAAGTTGCACGGGAAACCAGTATCCAGTGGGAACATTTATCAGCCAGATTCCCACTTTCACAATCCTCACAAGATGAGTCACTTGTTTTTCAGCCTTTCCCAAACAGCCACAGGTTTGGATTTTCACTGGCCTTTCCCCTTTCTTGGCTCCCAAACACAGTCCAGCCTCTCCCCTGCACTGAATCTAGCTGTCGGGCTGTCAAAATTTGCAATAATTATTTTTAAATACTTATTTTAGGCAGGCATATGGCCAACTGCAGGTGAGGTAGTGGCATTACATGGAAATGCCATTCATGCTTCCGTGAAAAGCAGAAGATGCTTTGAGCAATCTGAAAAGTTAAAAAAAAAAAAAACCTTTCTTCTAACATCTCAACCAACATTTGGGCAATGAAAGCTGATCCAGATCAACCCTGTAGCAAACCGCTTCCAGCTAACCCACTGCAACTAAGCGGGAACTCAATTTCCCCTGAATCTGATGGCTTCTCTGCATGCAGGGTTTCACCAGTTTAACTTAATATGAAATTTTAAATCAGGTTAGTTACACAGATGGCAAAGGGCTCTGTGGATGTCATTGTTTCGGATTTAGACCAAGCTTATTTTGGTTTACCCAGTCAAATAAGGAATAGGCTTATGGAGGACTTAAACTGAAGTGCAGGTTTATGTGCAGACAAAACCTAGCTCTCCTTAATGAACTCTAAAGTCCACATGGATTATAAAGATAATATTAAGCAGTTTCTCTTCCCAATTAAAAAACCCTAAAATTAAACTCAACAACTATCTAATGCAGCACTATGAATGTGAATTCAAATGCGCATATGTTCTTACATAAGGATACCATGATAAGGCAAATCAATCATCTGAATAGGCCAAGTACTGCACAATGCAACTTCCAACGTTGTAAGGCTGTAAGCACTTTGGGAAGACTACTTGCTTTCACGGCGTCCTTTTCTTTAGTGACAAGCTTGAGTGTTGATGAACAGTTATTAAAGAGCGAATCCTGATCAACAACAGGCTTTGATCCAATCCCAAAGCCCAGGTAGGTATTCACTTCAGAAGACCTCTCACTGCTGGCATGAAGCTGACCCGAGAAACTTGTAGCTGTTTGCTCCTTGCGCCCTGTTCTGTGGAACACTGAACACGTGGCATTTGAGGAAATTTTTAATAAACAATATTGCAGCCTTGTTAGGAAGTTTTACTGGAGCGTCATGTGGCCAGCAGCTTGATCAATTCCAAATCCCGTCACTAGCACCCTACTCCACAGGGCTGTGGCCTGGGACCATGCAGTGCAGGCTGTCCAGTCCGGTCTTTACAAATAGGGCTGCGTTAGCAGCAGGCTCCCGGAAAGACCCTGCTAGCTGTCTGCTCCGTTAAGAGAAGGGAGAACAATGCACATCTGCTCTCCTGGTTTCAAGTAGTCAGGACTGGTTATTGGAGGCAGGACTGATTTGCAAATGGAGGTGAGCAGCAAGAAAGGCCTGCACTTGTCTCTGGTGTTACTGTTGTCACTGACCAGGACGATTCTGAAGACATGCCTCGACAAAAAAAATCAACCACACTGAAAACAAAGTGTGCATAAAAGTCACACTTCATGCTTCAATTCAAAGTGACAAAGGCTGAGAACATTTTCCTAAGCCCCTGAAGGTATCTGACCATTTATTTTTATACCACTCTGACCTTAAAAAATATAAACTCAGGAAAGGAAAAACAAACCTTTTAAAAGTTTATTTCTAGCCCTGAAAGAACAAAGTTAATGAACGAAGTAATCCAATACAGTAGTTAATATTGCAGACGCAATTAAATAACAGAATGAGATTAAATTAAACCAAGGCAACATTAAAATCTGGGTACAGTAATAAAAAACGAAGCTTGCCCCTACATCCATTTCCATCCGGCAAAGTGAAGGAGAGAGAGAAAGCAGACCAGAGATGGTTCAATTCCAGCTACCAAGACCTGCAGCAGTGTCCTTGAGCTGCCCATCCTTCCCTGACAAGCTCCGCGCTGCTCCTCAGCACATCTCTGGCAGCCCCTCGGCACAGAGTGAACACTCAGGTGAGACTCTGGGACCAAGCATGTCCGCTTGGTGAGAAGTCGGGTTTATTCCATGTTTTTTTCAAAAATCCTGGGTGTTGAACGTTGCCTGCTCACTTGCTTTCAAAGGCGCACGCTGCCCCTCTACTCCCAAGTCTACCTCCCACGTGGTGTGTCCGCAGTATTCAGTCATATGCATTTCTGTGATTGTGCCTGTCACCTGAGGACTGCGAGAGATCTGGGAACCCTGGGCAAGTATGTTCCCAAGCCATACTTTGCTTCCATCACACACTTGAACGCTAGTCTCTCCTCACTGTACTAGTTATTCAACTGGGCTGGGCAGAACAAATGAACTGCTCTCAGTTCTAACCTGACCCCACACGGGAGAAACGGACACTTGGAAGACATATGCAACATGTGGCGTGTCCGGTGAGGAGATAGATGGCCACCCTAGAGACATGCAAAATGCACAAGTATTACACAATGAAGCATATCACAACAACTTCCCTATTACTTTTCTCTGTCAGCTTCTGACGCCACTTAACTCTTTGCCCTGCCTTTGCTGCAGAAATTAAATATTCCCACTAATCCTACCTCTTCCTGGACCTCTCTTGGACCTCTCTCTCTGTCCCGAATGCCTTCTGGCAAAAGGAACCTTACTGCAGAGTCATATACATACCTGCACACTTTGTAACTGTAGCTTATTCCTCTAGGCCACAGGAGAAGCACTAGGATGCATTTTGAGAACTCCTGGATGAGGTTTATTTATTTATTTTTTAAAGAATTAAAAGTTTAGAAATCATCTCTTAAAGAGATACAGATAGGACAGATTTGCTACTTGAAGATCAGAAGAAAGTTTTCCTGATTCATAAGACTGAACCAGTAAGTTAAAATTACTCACTGATTTTAAGGTTCTGTGCTAATTTAAGAACAACATTATAAGTATACGATAGACTAGGGTTTGTTACTGTGGGGGTAAGGGAGCCAGGTTATACTCCTGGACCAGGAGTCTGAGTCTCTGAAAGCCCATTGCCAGCAATGGGCAGACAGGGAGCTACTGAGGAAAGGAGATGAAATCTAACCCCCGAGACCTTGCTTTTCCCTATGGACAGGAAGATCCTGAGTCACATGCCTCCAAACCAGGTCCTTGCCATTCTCCTGTTCATGGTATCCATGGCTTTCAGTGTATACACAGTCTGTACGACAGGAAGCACCTCTAGAGAACTCAAACCAAGACATGACATTCCTGGGAAAAAAGCCATCTAATGCTTTAAGGCTAATGAGTTGTGTGTTCTTCTCATGTTACCCTTCTTGTTAGAGCAATTACAAGAACTCAAACTGAAGTGGGGGGGAGGGATTCTTACTTCCTGCATGAAGAAGGTATCTTGTTGGTGCAAAACAATTTGCTAGTGCAATCTGTTGAAGGACAAGATGTTAGGAGAGAATGACACCCCACGACATATAGGCTCAGGAAAGAGATGCTCTTTTGTTCAAGTGCTCCAGGCACAGCCGTGTCTTGGTTGCCAAAACCCAGAGTAGACACTTCCATCTGCAAACAAACACTGACATTATTCTGACACAGAAGAGCCTTCCCACAATCAAAAGAACACACATAAAATTCCGGTTACACAATTCGTCAGATACCAGACAGAATCTTCTCGCCCCAGGACTTCAACTCTCTCTGCTCGACATGCACTGCCAGTTGGGAATGCAACGTAACTGCTTAGCACCAAATTAGTGGCTATTCTTTCATGCGCTTCATTTGGCACATTAGAGCTACAAACAGCGCCTTATGAAAATAATCTATAGGTAAAAATGCAGCAATTTCAGTGGCTGAAATCAGGGACCAGAGATACTTCTATGGTTGCTACTGTTGTCACCTCAGTTGGCACCATCTCAAGAACTCAACCCAAGCTATTCGCGAGCTCTTACGGGAAGGCACTTTTTCTTGCACTAAACACTGTCTTCTGCCAACCTCGCTGGTCAACCGTCTTTAGTTAGAAGGGGCCATCAAGACATGATGACTCTCTCCAGTCATCAGCCAGCCACTCAAGTAAGTCCCTCTCATGTCTGATGGAACTATTCACCCTCCTCAGACTGTCTTCACAGAGCAGCATTTGGGCATCTCCAGCTATTCATAAGCTTTTGTTAGAATTATAATAAAAGTCTTGGAACTTCATTTTTCCTCAGATCTGATGAATTATTTGTTCTTTTGATTTTGTTAGTAGAAATGGAGCACACAAAAATGAAAAAAATAGTTCTAATACTTAAATCTTGGCAACTGCAAAGTTGTTGCATTATTTGCTTTTGGGAATAAAAATTACAACATATACAAAAATGTATTTGATACAAAGGAGGGAAATGTAAAAAAGTCAAAGGCACCAGCATAAATCCCAAAGCCCAATAGATACACTTGGTTTTAAGACCATCTACTACATCACACAAGACATCCCTTCTGCCTTGGCCAACAAGTCTAGGGAAGGGGGACAGGGAAATGGAAACCGAAAGGAAGATAATGGGGGTCTTCTCAAACATATGCTTCCTTTTCATGTGACCTTCAAAAGCCTGACCCACCACAACTTGCTTCACTGAAATTTGTCTCTTAAGCAGTCACAGATCAGAAAGACAGCTGAACTCAACTCTTCCCTCTCTCCCAATATGCTATTGAAAAGTAGATTTCATTGCAAAGTTAGACACAGCTAAATTGTACGGAAGGGGGTAGGGGTAAGATGTACCTTTCACATTTCTGCCACACTTGCTGTTAATCTAGTCATACGGGAGATGGCCAAAGCAGGAAAAGGGAAGAAGAAGAAAGAGATCAGCACATAAAATTAACGCTTCTCTCCAAAAGCTTGAATCTGTCGTTCAAGTATTGAAAGTACCCAAGAGGGCACAATGAATGGGAAAGGCTATAGCAAAGTCTTCAAAAAACTTAAAACCCCAAGCACGGGAAGCAGGGTTCCTGGGCTGTCTGCAAAAAGAGGTGAAAGGCCAGTGATTCAGTCCACAATTCCTTTTGGATCCTAAAAGGGTTTATATAAAAGTCGGCACATTTCATTTCAGATGTCTTCTGGGCGAGCGTTTTTCCCTTTTGCAGACTTTTTTCAACCCCCCCAAAAAGAGTAACAATTTTCATATATTATAAAGATTTTTAAAAAGATGAAGGCCGTGACAATCTTAGCGGTTACTCTTCATTGCTTCTTTGGCTGCCAGAATCAATGGCGTCAAGCTAGACAGAGGTTTGGCCAGTTTCAGGAAGGGATGCTGCCAGGAACAGAGAAACACAGGAAATTAGGAGTCAAATTTCAAATATAAACTACTGTATTTGCACAGCACTTCCCATCCAAGTTGAGAAAGCAATTCACAAAGGTGCCCACTGGCAGCCCCTCCCGGAGACACACCCAATGAATGGTCCACAGGAGCAGAGGTTTGCTCACCGCCTTTCCTCTACATCGCAATATCCAATATCCCTGGCTAGCCCCCACCCTCCTCTTTCCAACAACCACCCTCATGCAGAAATATTCTGGGTTTGATACTTTCCCCATACCCTTCCTGATCTGCGTTCAATGTGCTGGCTACAGCAGCCTCTCT
Source organism: Apalone spinifera (assembly GCA_030068395.1). Taxonomy (NCBI): domain Eukaryota; kingdom Metazoa; phylum Chordata; order Testudines; family Trionychidae; genus Apalone; species Apalone spinifera. The sequence continues at coordinate 170,034,359 of JANRFK010004149.1, forward strand.
ACTTAGCGAAGCTGTGATGTCCTGAAGAATCACTCGTAGCAGAAAGCTGCTAGTAGTTACTGCAGTACAAGAATCGCCTACATTTCCATGGCAAACTTTTGATTCCTGTGGTCCCCCCCTCCCACTATTCTCCACTAAATGGTCCTTTAATAGGAAGACAAAGATAAGTGAGATCAGCACTTAGCGATCTCTGCATTTCAACCTTACGGGGAGACTTCAATATACACACACTAACCTGTAATAGTTCTTTGGCTGATCCTCTTTTCTCCACATCCATCTCCAAACAACGATTTAGGAAATCCCGAAATATTGGGGACAGTTTCTCTGGATTCTGCAGCTCTGGTGTGCCATTAGTTGCTATTAAATACAAAGCCTGCAAACCGAGAGAAATTGTTGCGCTCAAATCTGTTAAAATTCTAAAACATGTGTTTTATTAGAGAATCTATTAGAGTTCTTTGAAGGGGTTAACAAACATGCAGACAAGGGGGATCCAGTAGCTACAGTATACTTAGATTTTCAGAAAGCCTTTGACAAAGTCCCTCACCAAAGGCTCGTGTAAATTACATTGTCATGCGGTAAGAGAAAAGGTCCTTTCATGGATTGAGAACTGGTTAAAAGACAGGAAACAAAGGGTAGGAATAAATGGTAAATTTTCAGAATAGAGAGGGGTAACTAGTGGTGTCCCCCAAGGGTCAGTCCTAGGACAAATCTTATCAACTCATTCATAAATGATCTGGAGAAAAGGGTAAGCAGTGAGGTAGTAACGTTTGCAGATGATACTAAACTGTTCAAGATAGTCAAGACAGAAGCAGACTGAAGAATTTCAAAAAGATCTCACAAAACTAAGTGATTGGGCAACAAAATGGCAAATGAAGTTTAATGTGGATAAGTGTAAAGTAATGAACTTTGGAAAAAATAACCCCAACTATACATACAATATAATGGGGGCTAATTTGGCTACGACAAATCAGGAAAGATCTTGGAGTTATCGTGGATAGCTCTCTGCAAACATCCACACAGTGTGCTGTGGCGATCAAAAAAGCAAATAGGATGCTAGGAATTATTAAGAAAGGATAGAAAATAAGACCCAGAATATCTTACTGCCCCTGTATAAAACTATGGTACGACCACATCTTGAGTACTGTGTACAGATGTGGTGGTCTCACCTCAAAAAAGATATTTTGGCCTTGGAAAGGGTTCAGAAAAGGGCAACTAAAATGATTAGGGGTTTGGAACGGGTCTCATATGAAGAGAGGCTAAAGCGACTGGGACTTTTCAGTTTGGAAAAGAGGAGACTGAGGTGGGATATGATAGAGGTATATAAAATCATGAGTGGTGTAGAGAGGGTGAAAAAAGTTATTCATTAGTTCCCATAATATAAGAACTAGAGGATGCCAAATGAAATTAATGGGTAGCAGGTTTAAAACTAATAAGCGAAAGTTCTTCATCACACAACGCATAGTCAACCTGTGGAACTCCTTGCCTCAGGAGGCTGTGAAGGCTAGAACTATAACAGAGTTTAAAGAGAAGCTAGATAAATTCATGGAGGTTAGGCTCATAAAAGGCTATTAGCCAGGGAGTGGGAATGGTGTCCCTGGCCTCTGTCAGAGGCTGGAGATGGATGGCACGAGACAAATCGCTTGATCATTGTCTTCAGTCCACCCCCTCCAAGGTACTTGGCGCTGGCCAGTGTCGGCAGACAGGCTACTGACCCAGTATGGCCATTCTTATGTTCTGCACCTTATTCATATTTCAAATTAGAAGAAGCATATAGCAAAGCACATCTGAGACAAGGAGGAGACAGAGCAAACACTAGCATATGACACTTAAGATTTCTTGCTGAATCTTCAACTTGCATGCCAGCCATAACAGAGACCTGACATAGGTACTGAAAGGTCATTTTTCTTTGTTTTCTATTTTGATCTTGGCTGTTTTATATGGTTCGTACAATGTTCTGCATGAAAATGACAAACATGAATGCGCACGATGGACCTAGGCAGAGTACCTTGTCTGAGCCCTGGAATATTTTGTACCCATTATTCACCACTGATCAAGCTCCTAGAGATGAATACCGGGCAGGTTTCATTCTGCAAAACAGTGTCTATGAGCAGCTTTGGAATCAGAGCTGCCCAAAGAGTTTCCTAGCACAAGAATGAGAGGGGAGTGCTCTGTATGACAAGCTGGGGACAGATGAACAGCACATGCACTTGATTTGCTTAAACAGTTGGGCACAACTTCTGTTGGCGGCAACGCAGGAGGCCTGGTCTACACTAAGTTAGGTTGGCACAGCTCATTCTGTGGGCACTGTAGCTTTGCTAACCTACCACCACAGCGTAAACACCTAGGTCAACAGATGAATGCTTCTGTCACCCAGGGAGGTGTCCCTACAGTGACGGGAGAGCTGTTTCCGCTCCAGAGTACCGCAGCAGCCTAACTGCCCCTGTGGCGCCCACAGAGGGCACATTGCCCAAGTCTTCAAGGACAGAAGGCAACTTGCTTCTCCTCACATTGGTAGAAGCGTGTAAGAATGGCACAGCGCTGCTTTGGCAGCTGCTACTTGCTCTTTAGTAACATGTGACTACAGGTACTTCAGCGTGCAGGGTAGTGGCCACTATCAAACCTATCTACATACGCGGGGAGAGAGCATAAGGCTATTTATTGGCATGTGCTTTGCACCTCAGTTAACTGACTTTACTGTTCTGAGCCTGGCGAAATGTATTGCTGGCACGAGGGATGAATCCTACTATTTAACTAAAACAGGGATTGTCAATATGCCTCAGACATGTCCTGGAGAGATCATCCTCCATGTCTATTAGACCATCATCCTTCAATATTGAGAACCACCTGCACTAGTTACCTTGGATTTTTTCATCCATTAGGAACTGCCCTGACTCTACTAAATGGCCATCAGTGGATAACCATTGAAACCCTTCTTAGCAGGTTTGGATTCAAGCCCATAAACGGAGCAGTTAAAGATCACAAATCTTTTCCCCACATTTCTGAGTCACTGTTTCACATGCACACTAATAGATGAAATCTCTCACCCTCAGAGGATTTTCATTGAGGTATGGGGGCTCTCCTTCCACCATTTCAATAGCCATGATACCCAGAGACCAGATATCCACTTTAGGGCCATAGGCTTTCCGCGTGACCACCTCCGGAGCCATCCAGTAGGGAGTTCCTACCATGGTGCTGCGCTTGCTCTGCTCTGGGGTGATCTGAGCACAGAAACCGAAGTCGGCTGCGTGATGATAAAGGAATTTGTTAGTAACTATGAATTCAGTGCACCCATCTCAAAGCCTCAATTGCTAACAAGTTTTTTTATTACTATAGAAACATCTTTTGCATCTGTATCTCTGCAATTTCCAAGTTCTCTATACTTTCCGCGTCACAGCAGAAGTCCAACCAAACACAGAAGACTAAAGCCTACTTACAATAAATTCCTACTTCAAGAATTAGGTTCTTTTTATGAAGACAATTTGTGGTCTCCTATAAAAGACTGATGTTTTGTCTAATCCCTCTTCTAGCCCCCTAGAACATCCACAAGGGACCAAAACCAACAAGTGGGAAACTGTTGTAGACTTCACACAACAAAGTACAATTCAATGGTCCTGAAATGGAAAGGATGAGACCAGAAAACCCTCCAGTCCCAGTACAAAAATAGGGTTACCATACATCCAGGTTTCCCTGGGCAGAGCCTCTTATTTGAGCCTCTTTTTTTGTCCTAGGCAGGGTTTTCAATTAACTGCAAATGTCCAAGTGTTTGTACAGCAAAACAGCGGCAACTCAGAAAGACACCCACTTGCCAATTAGTCCCTGCCCTGAATCCTCAGCCGGTCAGTCCATTCCCCAGGAACCAACAGCTGCCAGATCCCACCCACCCAACTCTCAGCTCTTGCAAAGGGCTCCCACAGAGAGGTGCTGACCGATGGCTGTCTCTGCATCCTGGGCTCACACCAGCTGCCCTGCCCCCATGACAGGGAACAACCCTCCCCCCACCTCCAGCAGGTACCTCCCCTGCCAGTGCCTTCTTATGGGGAATCTGAAATATGGTGACCCTACAAATATGATTTTGGTATTTATTTCTGTGCTTACCAACGTCAGTATTTTACGAAGGGTTTAGCTATGGAATCACTGGATTATATAAAACAGAGGTCTAGAAGTAAAGCTTTAGATATAGGACGTGACCGTGAAGTATATTCAATAGGAACAAGCTGAGAGGAACAAAGTCATCACAGTATGTAGACAAGGACACAACTGCCTGGCTACATAATAAGTGTTGCCAAATGCATCATGTAACACTGAAAACAAAAAATATTTCCCTGATCTCTAATGTTATTTTTACCTTTATAGTTACTTTTAACACTAGGGGTTTTTTTTTAAATCAGGCGAATGCTATGTCCAGCCCAATAGGACCATATCTGGTTTGCAGCCTTTAGGCAGTACTGAGATATAAATTTGCAATTTTCGTCCTGTCAATTAAACGGGCAGTGAAAAGGCATTTGGAGCAAGTTCTGACAATCTGAAAGAAGCCAATAAGACAGCTCGCATCACTGCAATGCTTGCTTCTTTCTCTTACTTCATATTGCACGGTAGCTCACATTTATAGGCACAGCCATGTGGTAACAAGTTACTTCCACATCTTCCCCCTTTACACACCCCAACTCAGTAACTTTCAGATGCTCAGAATTACAAAACCAATTATACAAGGTAAAATTCCTTTTGCAAAGCGGAATGAATTCTATTGCAGATTTTTTTTAAATTCTTCCCACACACCTGTGGGAACTGTGCACTTACAAACATATTATTCATTTCAAAATATATTGAAAAGCAGCAGGAGGTTGAAACAATTGGCACTCACTGAGTTTAACTGATCCGTCCATTCCTAAGAGCACATTGTCACTCTTGATATCTCTGTGGATTACCTGGTTGGCATGTAGGAACTCTAGTGCTTGCAAACACTGTGAAGGGTAGACGGAAAAGAAAAAAAGCCAATACAGTATGTGTATAGAGAATCCAAAAGCAAAGTTTATGTGCAGGTAACACAGTATGTAAAACGGTAGCAGGTTTTAAATAACCAGCAGGGAGCAAGTTTTTTTGTGATGGGAAACAAGACCATTGTCATCCAAAGTTCACTAAGGCCAAAGCTTGCTTCTTTAACCACAGAGAATATACTATTTCCTGCTCATTACAGACTTGCAAAATGAACTAAAATGCTCACCAGCCAGGCATCATCCAAGATTCCCCAAAGCTCCCAAGCACTTTCATTTTGCTATATGTTAGTTTTACAGCTTTCCTGGGGTGGGGATTCCTGACCCACTTCTGAGATCAGTTTCTTTGGGTTGAGTGTCACTATAAGGAGAATGCTTCACTCAAATACAAAATCTGTGTTTTTACATAATTCTAGCACTCTCAATTAATTACTTAGGCTGAAATTTTCTATGTGAGGTTTATTCCATGTGAGGTTCAATTTTCCTATAAGTCATTATTTGAAGAAAATCTCTCTAGCTGTTTGTGCTCAGCAATGGTGAAAAACTTCATTTTTCCTCATTGTAAAATATAGAAATCCACTTTCAAAAGGCTACATACAACCAGATTAGCTGGATTTGAAATGTGTCACAAATTAATCCCTATTGAGAATTAATACACATTTAGTTTAGAAAAATGGTTTTGATTTGCCAGTCATGAGTATTTGGAATTTACATCCTGGACAGAAGAATTATTGGTTAAATCAAATGTCATGCAGAGTTTTAAGTAAATTTTAATTTTAAACTCATTCATGGAGAGCTAATTAAATGCAGAGTTTTTAAGTTTCCAATTATTGTAGCAACTGGAGACAACTCAACTTTGTATTCGGTATCTAGACAGATATTTTAAAACCACTGTTTTCTTCCAACTTGGCTTGTTTTTAACACTCCTAATAAGACATAGAAATGAAGCCAAATTTGAAGTCAGCAGCTAAAAGTTTTTGCTCACTTTTCTCTTTTAGATTTATTCAAAATCAAAAGCAGTTAAGAATAATGCCAGGCTCTGAAAAGCTCTAGCTTAGGTGAGTTCAGAAAGATCCAAATGTTGCTGATTTAACACTTTCATAATCTTAAAATTTGACTTGATCTTACTTCTCAAAATCTACAAAATGTTTCCTGAACTTACATGACTTTTAGAGATTGACTTGAATATTGCCCTTTCCCTGAAGAATGAGTCTCTTAATACTTCACCCAATGACTAGGCTCTAGCTCCTGTGATAGGACCTCAAATGTCTCCATTTATTATATTTTGGACTTTTTAATTTGTTTGTTTTTAATTCAAGTTAATTTAAATCCTTAAAAATTCTCAAAGCATCCAAAATTATATAAAACTTTAGATTACTTTAAGATGATGATGGCAAACCAGAGTGCTTTAGAATTAATTTAGGTTTAAGTTACTCGTATGATTTTAATGCCACCCCTAGAGATTTGAGTTAAAACAAAAAATGAATTCCACCTTGGAAGTTTGCATTGAAAGCATTTTATATACTGCAACTGGAAAAGAAAACTGGGTTTTATTTTGAAATGGCCTTTCTGAAAATTCTCAGGTGAAATCGGGGAAGTGTGCTTTGGAGCATGGGTTATTTCTTTCTAAATATTTGTCCATCTCCAGTCACGGACAGACTCTCTAGATTCTGCAGCAATATGATCATCATAAAGAAACTGGAGAGGCCAAAAAAAATTGAAGAGAAACTAATTAGGCCAAAAGATTCCTGGAAATTAAAATGCAATAGTTAAAAAGCAGATGGCCAACAGGAAATATCCAAGCAGGCATGTAACTTATTTGCATGAAGACTGTATAGTCTATATTTTTGTTCATATCTGATCTTACGGTAAATAGTTACTTTTATTCCTCTATTGCAGGGCTACTCAACAAGTGGGCCGCAGCCTGTTTGTTTTGCAGCCCGTGGGTGGGAGCCAAAAGAAGTAGTGAATATAATGGTCTTCTGTTGATATTTGTTTTAGTGGTTAAATTCCTGGACTGTCACTGCTTATTCAAAGTGCTGGTATATGGATGGAAATCAGGTAAATATTTTATTAATATCAGCCAAACTGTCTTAAATAGGCCTGTGTGTTGTGTCTTAATCTTTGTATTCATACCTATCAGTGTGAAAGAAACTATCTGCATATATTTGTATATATATTTGCATGTATGTGCAACCACACTTAAGTTGCGGTCCTCGGCGTGTGCTGTATCATTGTGGCCCCCAGGCCTTCCAAAGCTAAATAGCCCTGCTCTATTGTATATGAGACACCTCTGGTTTCCTCAGGAAATAATTATCTCCTCAGCTGTTGAGCTAGAAGGCTGCTTCCCAGCCCACCCCTTGTCGATATCCAGCTGATGCACCTTAATGGGTTTTTAAACACTTCCTGTGCTGGACTCCTGCACCACGACTCAGGGAAATAACAGCGGGGACGTGGCACCAGCTAGATTTTTAACTCACCTGGTTTGCTAGGACTAGGTGATCATCCCAGCTACAGTTTTGTTACTTTTTTTTTTTTTTTTTAAATATCTGAAGAAGGAGAAACACTTGTCATTCCATAGCTTCCTGCCTGAATGGCCCACGGAACGAGTTAGAGAGGGGGAACAAGCACACTCAGCCATCCAGCCCACTGCCATGCCAATGCAGCTCTTATCGCCACATTACACTGCGAACGCATGTCTCATTTGCTTTGTGTTCTCACCTGTCGCCAGCTCTTCCATCACTGGTTTTCCCTCCCACTGACTCACCTGCTCTGGATTGTTACTCTAGGCTGCATTGTCTTCTTACTCATTTTGTTGTATTTCTGCACATCTCATTGTATAGTATTTCCCTTCCATCACTAGTGCCAGCAGAACTCTTTCTGCTTAAAGATCCCCTTCAAACTGAGTTGGAATGCTGGTTCATTCCCATTTCAGATTCCTAGCGAGGATGTGAAATGCAGCCTGGACGTCACACCAATGGGTGCAGTGCCTAGCCACAAATGTAATGTATCTCAAGAAACGGGGGGAGGAGGAGACCACCCTTTCTCCCTCCCTACAGAAACGTAACACCAACCTCTCTGCAAACAGCAGCAATCTGGGCCTCATCCATGCATGTTTCTGTGACCACGTCCGTGAGCGACCCTCCAGCAAGGTACTCCATCACAACAAACAATTCGTCACCCACCAGATAACTGAAGCCAAAAAAGACAGAAATAAGTTTCTGCCAGCAGTGCAAGTCAGGACTGAAAATGACTGACAGTGTATTGCAGCAACTGTTCAGAACAGGCCTGACAAAACTCACCTGAGGGTATTTAAAAAAGCAATCATGGACACATTAGCAATAAATGAATTCATGGAGGACTGGAGAAGGGCAAAAATAGCACCTCTCTTTACAAAGGGGAACAAAGACGACCTGGGAAATTCTAAACCAGTCAGCTTCTGACAGTTCCAAGCGACAGTCTCATAAGCAAACCAGAGAAATGCAAATCATTAAGGCGAGGGGTGTTTGAAACACCGTACTTAGTCGTTACCAACAGTTCGCTGTCAAGTTGGGAGGATGTATCTCATGGGGTTTGACACTGTGCGTGCAAGCTTCGCGGACCCGCCTGCCTCGCCCTTGCTGCCTACTGCCTATCAGAGGCAGTATTTAGGGCGGGGAGGCTCCTCTGGCATCCCATGGAGTAGCTTCCGTCCACAGCGAGCCTGGGCCCACCAGCCCTGGCCGCAGGGGGTCCGAGCTCCCCACTGACAGAGGGTGCGCCGCATCCCACAGAGCAGCCTCTATCCACAGCGAGCCTGAGCCCGCCGCAGACAGTCTGCTTCGCAGCAGCAGTCCCTGTCTGCAGGGAGCTCGGTCACCCTGTGGACAGGGGCTGCTGCCACCCCATGCTACTGTCTCTGTAACAGAGGCAGCAGTGCAGAGAGTCAGAATTGAGCTGGTACACGCAGGGAGCTGGTTTTTAAAGTAACTCTCACCTGCCACCCCATGCTGCTGCCTCTGATAGGAAAGGGGCCGCGGGGGGGGACGACAGGTGATTCCCTAGGAGTGGGACCAGGAGCACACAGGTTGCCGGCCCCACCTCCAAGGACTACTGAATAGCTGTGTAATCGCTAACATTTCATGTGGTTCCACTATTCAGTTACATGCTACGTAGCATTCCTAGTGGAGAAAATCCACAAAAGAGTAACAAAAGGGGTCAGATATTTAGAAAATCTAACCTATGAGGAAAGGCAAAAAATGGGGCATGTTTAATCTTGAGAAAACAGGACTGAAGGGGGAATCTGATAACAGTGTTCTAATTAGTGATGGGCTGAGTGCCGGTTAACTGGTTACCCTGGTAAGAATGCCAGTAAGGCAATGTTTACTGGGTAACCAGTTACCCCCTTTGCATCCTGACTTCAGTTGTTAAGGCTATAATAAAGCCTTGTTCTCCATGTCCAATGAAAGTAGGACAAATAGCAACAGACTAAACCTACAACCAGAGAGATTTTAGGTTAGATATTAAGAAAGCATTCTAGCTCTAAGGACAGTAAACATTGCAATAGGTTTCTAAGGGAGATGATGTAATTCCCATAGTTGGAGATTTTTAAGAACAGTTTAAACACGTCAGGTACGGTGTATTTGGTCCTGCCTCGGTACAGGGAGACGGACTACATGAGGTCCCTTTCAGCCCTATGTTTCTAGGAGTTTAGATTAATTAGGAAAAAAGTATTTAGGGAGCCAGACTAGATTTAAAAATTAGGGCCAAGCTTCTTTTATGAAAATGCCAGAAGGTCTTTGTTATCCTGACTCGTTAGTCAATTTCACATCCAAAGCAGCCCCTCCAGCAGCACAGGGCTCCCAAGCTACCGAATCAGAAAGAATGCTACTTACTGACTCACCAGCATTACAGCCAGCAACATATCTGGCTGTGTCTTGGTGATGTCTTAACCCAAATACTCACTGTACTGTCTGAGTGCACGCCCCACAGGGGCCAGCGGGGTTGGCAGCCAAGAGGCTAGCTCAACCTGCCGCCCACTCTACTCACCACACGCTATTTTTAGAATGCTGTCCCCCAGCTGGGAAGTGTGCTCCAAGCTGCAGTGCAGACACCCACTGTGATGCCAGCTTAGAATCCTGGCTCCTGGGAGAAGGAAGATTAACTGTTTATCTCCATTTACCTGTCTAAGAAGTTGACTATGTTGGGATTCTTTAACTCTTTCATTACCAGGATCTCATTAATAATCAACTCCTTCTTGGGCTGCTTCTGCAGGTTTATCTGTTTGATAGCAACCTGAGAACCAGGGAAAGAGTAAAATACAAGATGAAGCATTAGTCACACAAATCTGAGTGCCAAACCACTGCCGTGCTAAAAGCCATTTATAATTTTACAGTAAACGTCAAGTGGGTGATTAGGACAGAGGAAAAACAACGAGGAGTCCTGTGGCATAAGCTTTTGTTGACAAGGCATCTGATGAAGTGAGTCTTCTTCCAGGAAAGCTTATGCCCAAATAAATCCGTCAAGTCTTTGAAGTGCCCGAGGACTCCTTGTTTTTGCAGATTCAAATTAACAGGGCTCCCCTCTGATACTCAGGATAAAGGACTGGGCGAGGCACGTGGGTGAGTAACAGCAAAGGATGCTCTGTCAAACTGGCTGTAGGCTATGTACAAGGTGGGACTGGAGCTGTAGTTTTCTTAAAATATAGGGAGTCAATAAGATGGCAGTACGACCGTTCCAGAGAGTGAGCCAGGTTTAGACAAATGCTCTAAATTATACACCGGAAAGTCAGTGCTGGCGCAGGCAGGAGTCGTGTGTTGCATCAGGGAAGCAAAGGAGAGGCTTATGGCAAGAAAAGAATGGGTAACTATGAGATGATGGGAGAGGTACAGGAGACCTGTGTTATCTTACATCCTCCTGTTAATTGCATTTCCTGCTGTTCATTCCCCTTCCATCATCAGTTACCCCAAATTATGAATATGTCATTTACACCACTGTTAATATCACCCCCTCACAGTCTAGGATATGCAGTGCCAGCAAGACAGTCACTGCCAACACTGTGCAGACCAGGAGAGAGAGAAGTAGAGGAAGGATCAAAGTCAAGAGAGATGCCATTAACGGGCTTGAAGAGAAGTGATTTTGTAGTGAACAGAAGCGACAGCCAGTGTAAGGTTTTCAGGACAAGGCAACAGAATTGTTTCTATCTGTTTTGTTCTGAACAAACTAGCATTTGGATAAAAGCGTGTAGGTGAAGCAAAAGGAGCTGCAAACGGACCGGAAGAGTTTCAATAAAACGAGTGATGAAGGAAAGGCAGACACATTGTTAAACAGGCGAGAGATTAACTTTTACAGCATTGTGGCCAGAGAGTCTGAAAAGAAGATCAGGACTGAGAATAGGAGAGGAATGAGTTGGACCATAAATAGCCATGGGATTCTCCTGGTCAAGAAGAGCCATGTCCACCTGTGAGTTGGCCGTGGATTAATTAAGACAGATGGAGGGGGAATGGTCTGCCTAGAGCTAAAATAAGATGGAATTAGCCTATTGTCTAAAGCATTTAAAGGACACTACACCCCACAGTGTGAAATGTGCAGGGAGGCAAAAGGAGCAACGAGGAAGCCACATGAAAGATGGCTTCCCTGCTGGAGGGAGGAATGAAACTGGAAGCGAACATGTGTTGGATCAATGAGATTGGACACAATGAATGTTCAGACACCAGCGCTTTTGTGGGAACTCCGTTGAGGATCAGTAGTGAGTGTCATTGGAAAGGGCAGGGAAAGCTGACAAAGTGGAAGTAGCAGCAAGTGGGTAAGGGACTAAATCGGCAACATTAGAGAGTGACTCTGGAGATTATAGAAGATCAACAGTGTAAATTTCATTTCTATTTTATTCACAATGAAATATAACAATGCTGCATACTTTGGTGCACCAGAATGTGTGTACACTTTAAGGATTTGAGCTATTCTTGTCCCATGAGTTCCTGAGACACAGGCAATGGAAATCACTTTGATAGGGTAGGTTGGTTAGGAGATGTACAGCAAGATAGCTGTCTCGAACAGGAAGCAAAGAAGGGCTAGAAAAACAGAGTGTAGGTTTGGGATTCTTTTATAGATGAATGAGCACAAAGTGCTTAGTGTATGACAGGTAAAGGAAAGTACAGGGAAAACGTTATTTCATCCTGGGCATGGCTACTCTGACGCAGAAGAAGTAGAAAAGAGGAAGAAGCTAAAAGCTATGAAGGTGAGAACAATTCAGCTATTATCAAAATGAAATTCAGTGCCCAAGGAGGTGGTGGCAGGAGAGCCTCATTAAGCTAATGGATAAAGCAATTAAAGAGAAGATGGCTTTAGAAAGCAGCTGACAATTGTGAATGTTAGATGTAGGGGACCCGTGGAGTAACAGATGTTCAAAGGAAAACACCAAAGCGAACAGGATGGTGAATGCTCAATGAACAATTTGCAGATGACAATGAAGCCACCACATCTTCAAGGCTGTATGAGTGTAATCAATGGGAAGAGCCTGGGAGCCGGATATGGAGAAGGTCACAATTAAAACATATGGAAATTGCTTCTCATCAAACAATTCCTTATGGGCGAGACTATTATGGTCACAGATGAAGCTATGTAAAAGGCACAGACATAAAAGTTAGAAACTGAAGTGAGCTAAAAGAGGTCTAATGATGGCAAAATGCAAAATTACTGGTGAGAATTCCAGACAGTGTTGCCCGTCACACGTAAAGGTTAAACGGTTCGCAAACCCCTCTAGGGCTATTAAATATTGGCGAATGGAACACGTGGGCAAACCCATGAGTTATCGGTTAATCAACTAGTCTACAGTCCCCGGGGGTAGGCCCAGCAGCCTGAGGAGCCCCGACACTCTGTGCTGCTGCCTGTGTATCAGGGACAGCAGCACAGGGTGGCATATGGGAGCGGGACTGCAAGGGCAGCCAGTTTTAAAACCAGCTCCCCTCACTGACTGGCTGCCTCTTGTTCTGTGCTGCTGCCTCTGATAAAGAGACAGCAGCCCCTGTCTGGGGGGCGATCGGAGCTCCCGGACCTGATGTGAGCTGGAATTGAGCCAAGCTACCTGCCCACCTGGGCCCTAATACACTTTCAATGCAGAGTCGCAGCAGGGGTAGGTCCTGGACCCAGCGTGAGCCAGAACTGAGCTGGGCTGCTGACCAGCCTACTAAAAAAATGTACTGCTGGGTGGGGGGAGGGAAATGCGTGTAGGCTATGGCAATAACCTATAAGCTTTTGCTTATTAGATAACTGATTAATCAACTGTACTATTACATCCCTAAACCCCACAACTCCAATGCAAAGGGATATGTTCATTTGAAAAACAAAACCCTATTTTTAGTGTTGATCATCTGGCTGCTACAAAACAAGGAATGCACTGTTAGAAATGATTATGACAAATGCCCTGAGATGGGAGCCACTGGCCAAAACCTATGCAGGTCACTTCCATCACCCTTAAGAGCAGATTATCAAGGAAAATATTCACTCAGAGCACACAGATCCTACCTCCTGTCCTGTTGCCACGTCAATGGCTGTGAAAACTGTACCTGAAGCCCTGTGAATACAAGGTATGTGATCAGCAACAAGATTTCAAATCTAACAAGCACACACATGCACAGACCGAACAGAGGCAGATTTTTTTTTTAAGTTCTGCACACCTAAAAGAACAGTCAAAACCTGTGCACTGATAAAGAAAACGGACATTTTGAATGTCTAAAAGCTGCTACCTAATAATTTCATCAGCAGGCCCCTGGCTTTTGTCTTTTGTGAAAGGGTAAACACACACTTCTCAAGGCACAATCTCCACATCATTCATCATGAGATTATAGGCCTTTGTCCTTATATCCATGAACATCTCTGCTGCCCTTCTCTGAACCCCTCTCAGTTCCACCATATTTCTTTCTGGCAACCAGAACCGGACGCAGCATTCAAGGTGGAGGCACAACACTGTGGATTTATACAGTGATATTCTGATATTTTCCTCTTTCCTAATTGTTCCCTATGTGGCTAGCCTTTTTGACAGTCACTGTACATTGAGCAGAAATCTTTAGAGTTTTAGCCATGGTGACTGCAAGAGCTCTTTCTTAGGGGGTAACAGCTAATTTAGACTTCATCGTGTATGTAAAATATGTACACACACGCATAGCTGAGATTATTTTTTTCTCCACATGCCAATTTGTTGCCCGGTCATCCAGTTTTAAGAGATTCCCTCTACCTCAGGGTACTCAAACTCATTAACCATCTGGCCCAGAGTCCCTACAGCCCAGGTGTGTGTATCCATCTCCATCCTTATCCCAAAGCCCTGCCTCTTCCAGCTCTTCTTCACCACACACCCCGCCACCCAGCACACAACTAACCTATGGAACTCACTGCCATGGCATGTTGGAATGGCCAAAAGTATAACTAGGTAAACCAGTGAACTGCGTTAGGTGCACAGAGGGTAAGGCTATCATTGCCTATCAGCCAAAATGGTCAGGAGTGCCCTAAACCTCTGGCCACCAGACGCTGGGGGTGGAAGGGAGAGAGAGGAGATCACTACATAACTGCCCTGTTCTGCACTCTTTCCCTGAAGTTCTGGAATAAGTCACTGTTGGCAACAAAATACTGAGTACGGCAGCTCTTACGTTCTTAAGCAAGAAGGGCATTCAAGGAGAACTCGAACAAGGAAATGCAAGCTCTGAAACAGCCCACTAGTTACCACAGGCCCAGCCCCTTCCATAGTAAGAGGAAAGCTACTTCTCTTACGCGTCAGTGTGTGCAAAGCCCTGTATCTTCTGCTATTCCCAAAGACGAGATAAATTTCACAGACAATTGTAACAGGGATTCTATTCCACCCCTCAACATCTTACACACAAAAAAATCAAAATATTGTTAGAAGGGATGAAGACACAGTAAGAAAAACATTTAGATTACACTGACATGATTCATGGAAATGCCTAGAGCAAGTTACAGTAGACTGATGGCACCTTGTCTAGGTTAAGGCAGACTTGCGTTCTCACCCTCAGCTTGTTACAAGCCATACATAACATTCAAAGAACAGATACGTTTATCAAATCGGGGGAAAGAGCAGAAATGAGACGAGTTCACTTAAAGGAATACTTTTTCACTCCCATCCAATCTCACCAGAATGTGTTCTGATTTGAACAGATTCAAAACTTCCATCACTGTTTGAAGTCTACTGCATGTGATTATTACTGCTTATATGCTGACATTTCTGCTTTAAAAAACAGTGACTGAATGACAAAAGAACATCATACCTTTAATACTGATTTATTCACTGAAAAAAATTGGACAGATTTACAAATACTCACCCTTGCCCAATTTTTTCATATTTGGTATATTTTTTCTTGGGATCTCCTATGCTCACGATAGTCCCTAAAAAGAAATTCCATACAAAACAGAAAAATCAACATGTGATTTAGGAAGCATTCTTTACTTTTTCATTAGAATACGAGTATCTTTTTCTTGTGATTCTTATGGTCATAAAACAGAGCTTTTAAAACTGAACTGAACTGTACCTCATTTAAATCAGTGTTTCTCAGCCAGTGGTACAAGTACTCTTAGGAGTACTCGAGAGAAGTCGGGGTATGTCAACACAATTGAAATTTGGAGAAACCTGGATTTTTGTTTTAAGTTTTACAGAGCTTTATTGTTTTTGTACTTTTTACATCCAAAAATTTCATCGCCTGCCCAGTTACGATTAAGTTGTTTAAACAAATGTGTTGCAATGGTAGAAAAAAAATGTTGTGTGCCTGAAAACTGTAGGCACTGGGGGTATTTATATATATTCTTTTAAAAAGGGTACTTTATGAAATGGTATTCTTCTGTATGACTTTTGAATCTAACACCTTTGTAGGATGAACCAGTAATAAATCCAGCAATCATGCTGCCTATTCTAAACTAAGTATTACCTGCCCTATGGTAGACAACAGCATTGGTTTGGTGTAAGACTGCTCCTATGAAGATTATGAAATGAGAATCAGGAATTCTGCACAGCACTGAAAGGAATACTCGATAGAACCTGATCACCATGCCATAACTGCCACATTGCCCTTACAATGCTTCAGACATGGAAATTGTTAATTACCATTCTTCAAGAAGAATCCAGATGCCTGAAAACAGTTCCCCTCAATAAGCATATGACAAAAAATAACCAAGTCCTTGGGTTACATCACCCTTAGGTGGAAAATGGGGATAATGGCATCAAAAGACTTCACTGTTTCCATTTTCTGGCAAAGAGAAACTACAACCAGTGCAGACTGTTTTGTGATTGCTTCTGGGCATTCTTCATGCTGGTTGGAGATTTGCAGGCTTTTCAGTAAGACTCCACCATGCAATATCAGCTCAAAGCAATGTGCTCATCAGAGCTGCATACACCCCACCAACATAAATTATGTAATTATCAACCAAAAGCATCAATCCTGGAGTCCGTATTTTTAAAAATACAACTCACGTAGCTTTTCCATGATATCTTCATCTGACATTTTGGTCTTCTTTTTCTGCTTGTCAAGCGACCTGGCAGCATTATCAATACCATCACCAACTGGTGCAGGGATTGGATCAATTACAGAGCGTGTGTAAATCTGTGGTGAAAGAACAAACTCTGTTAGAACTGAGAAGCCTGTTTGCAACTAGAGGTTCAAGACCACTATAAATTCTTATCTGACCATTAGTACTGTGTCAGTGGAAACTTTTGGAACCAGGAGAAAAGTGCTGGTTCTTGACTAGCAGCCAACATGGCTGCAACACTGCTTGTTTCTAAAAGCGTGACTTGGAGACTTGCTGGACAACACAGATGGATTAGGGTCGATTTGCTGAGAGAAGAGATCGCTTACGTCTGCCATGTTCTCTAACTTCTATAATTTCTACTATAGAATCATAGAACACTGGAACTGGAAGGGATCTCGGAAAGTCATTGAGTCCGATCCCCTGCTCTCACGGCAGGACCTAGTACCATCTAGACCATCCCTGACAGGTGTCTGTCCAACCTGCTCTTAAATATCTCCACGGATGGAGATTCCTCAACATCCTTAGGCAACTTATTCCAGTGTTTAACCACCCTGAAAGGTAGGAACTTTTCCCTAATGTCCAACCTAAATTTCCCCTGCTGTAATTTAAGCCAATTGCTTTTTGTCCAATCCTCAGAGACTAAGGAGAACAATTTCTCCTCCCTCCTTGTGACACCTTTTAGATACCTAAAGACTGCTAACACGTCCCCTCTCAGTCTTCTCCTTTCCAAACTAAACAAGCCCAATTCCTTCAACCTTCCCTCATAGGTCATGATCTCTAGACCTTTAATCATTCTTGTTGATCTTCTCTGGACCTTCTCCAATTTTTCCACATCTTTCTTGAACTGTGGTGCCCAGAACTGGAGACACTACTCCAATTGAGGCCTAATCAGCACAGAGTAGAGGGGAAGAATGTCTTCTCATGTCTTGCTCACAACACTCATGTTAATGCATTCCAAAAACATGTTTGCTTTTTTTGCAACAGCATCACACTGCTGACTCATATGTAGCTTGTGGCCCACTATGACCCATAGAGCCCTTTCTGCCATACTCCTTCCTAGAGTTGCTTACTACATTGTGTATGTGAGAGACTGACTGTTCCTTCCTAAGTGGAGTATTTTGCATTTGTCTTTATTAAACTTCATCCAGTTTACCTCAGACCATTTCTCCAATTTGTCCAGGTCATTTTGAATTATGACCCTATATTCCAAAGCAGTTGCAACCCCTCCCAGCTTCGTATCACCTGCAAACTTCATAAGCATACTCTCTATGCCAATATCAAAATCATTGAAGATATTGACCAGAACTGGTCCCCAAACAGACCCCTGCGGAACCCCATTTGTTATGCCCTTCCAGCAGGCTTGTGAACTGTTAATAACTACTCTCTGAGAACGGTTATCCAGCCAGTTATGCATTCACCTTGTAAGTAGCCCCATCTAAGTTGTATTTGCCTAGTTTATTGATAAGAAGATCAAGTGAGACCAAATCAAATGCCTTACTAAAATCCAGGTATACTAAGTCCACAGCTTCTCCCTTATCCACAAGACTCGTTATCCTATCAAAGAAAGCTATCAGATTGGTTTGATGTGATATGTTCTTTACAATCCATGCTGGCTATTACTTATCACCTTATTATCTTCCAGGTGTTTGCAGATGAATTCCTTAATTCCATGGTCACCAACCAGTAGATCGTGATCTACCGGTAGCTCTCAGGGGCT
>JANRFK010004149.1:170052671-170066963 GCA_030068395.1 Apalone spinifera
CCTTTTCCAGTCTTCTGGAATCTCTCCTGTCTCCCATGATTTTTCAAAGATGATCACAAAAGGTTCAGACACCTCCTCTATCAGCTCTTTGAGTATTCTAGGATGCATTTCATCAGGCCCTGGTGACTTGCAGACATCTAAATTTTTAAAGTGATTTTTAACTTGTTCTTTTTTTTATTATATCTTCTAAACCTACTCCTTTCCCACTAGTATTCATTATGTTAGGCATTCCCTCATCATCAATCTTTTTGGTGAAGACCGAAACAAAGAAGTCATTGAGCACCTCTGACATTTCCAAGTTTCTTGTTACTGTTTCACCCTCCTCACTGAGCTGTGGGCCTACCCTGTCCTTGATCTTCCTCTTGCTTCTAATATATTTATAGAATGTTTTGTTTCCATTTAGATCTGTAGCTAGTTTGAGCTCATTTTGTGCCTTTGCCTTTCTATTCTTGCCCCTGTACTGTTTGCTTATATTTATCCTTTAGAATTTGTCCTAGTTTCCACTTTTTATATGACTCCTTTTTTATTTTTAGATCACGCAAGATCTCCTGGTTAAGCCATGGCGGCCTTTTGCCATACTTTCTATCTTTCCTACGCAGTGGAATAGTTTGCTTTTGGGCCCTTAATAATGTCCCTTTGAAAAACTGCCAACTCTCTTCAGTTGTTTTTCCCCCTTAGTCTTGCTTCCTATGGGACCTTACCTACCAGCTCTCTGAGCTTACCAAAATCTGCCTTCCTGAAATCCATTGTCTCTATTTTGCTGTTCTCCCTTCTACCATTCCTTAGAATCATGAACTCTGTGATTTCATGATCACTTTCACCCAAGCTGTCTTCCACTTTCAAATTGTCAACCAGTTCCCCTCTATTTGTTAAAAATCAAATCTAGAACTGCTTCCCCCAGTAGCTTTTTCAACCTTCTGAAATAAAAAGTTGGCTTCAATGCAGTCCAAGAACTTATTGGATAGTCTGCCCTGCTGTGTTAGTTTCCCAACATATATCTGGATAGTTGGAAGTCCCCCATCACCATCAAATCTTGCGCTTTGGATGATTTTGTTAGTTGTTTAAAAAAAGCTTCATCTACCTCTTCCACGTAGGTAAGACCCCCAGCATGACAACACCCTTGTTTTTTACCCCTTTTAGCCTAACCCAGAGACTCTCAACACATCGGTCTCCTATATCCATGTAAGTGTTCTACTCATTGCAAAAATTGCTTTACACTGTAATTTGTACATCATTGCTTTGTTCTACCAGACTGGGTGGAAATCTCTCCACACTGTGGAAGCATGAACTACAGAGTTTGGTACTCACCTCCATGAACTGCTAATTTGAAAGCTTGGTTGGAAATGCAGACATTATTAAGCACAGTAATTTAACCTCCACATTTTGGGGAGGTTGGGTGGAAGGCTTTCTACCCACTTGTTCTCTAATTAGACTTTTTTATTACACCACATGCTGGAACAAAGGGTAATTTTTAAGCGCCCCTTCACCCTTCGTCTCTTCACATTACATGATGCCCACCCATCAGCCAAGAGGATAGAAACTGCTCTTTATTAACAAATCATCTGCAAGGAGGTGATGTGAAGAAGGAAGCTATATTAAAATAAGATGCAGCAGATACCTTTGTACAGCCCAGTGTTTCCGACTTGGGGAGAAGACAATTCATATTTGTGCATGGGTCTTTCCTAAACTACCTAATTGTTCATTTGAAAAGTTGCATAAACTGACAGTTACACTGGCTAATGTGTCACTACTTAGAGCTGTAGACAGGTATTGTTCCACCTATAGTCTTACTTAACTGCCATGTAACCCATTCCATAAAGCAACGCTCTGCCAGCATTTTACATATTCCATACCCACCTTTCAGACAGAGCAAGGCAATAATGTCAGAAAGGGGAAGACAAGATGACATCTGGCCTTTACAGGAGCAAAGGGAGGGCTTCAAGGGAGGTTGGGGTGGGAGAGTTAAAGATGGTGTTACAACTTACCTAAGAATTTAAGGGTTTATGTTCTCATATATAAAATTTAGTACCAAGAATATTCTTGTCGGTGCAATAAATTCCCAGACTTAAAACTACAATGCAAGGGTTTTTCTGTGATGGGATAACAGTTAATAGAAAAAAAAATCAGGAGCACAACATGAGAGTTAACTTTTTTTTTAAAAAAAAAACACCAAGTTAGCAAATCCCAGAAATTGTGGGTAAGTGAATTGGTAAATTTTTCAAATGATCCTTATGATGCAAATTAGAGGATGAGGAAATAATTTGGGATTTTTTTTAATGTAACCCTGTAAAATATAGCAGTGCTAAGTTGGATACTCTTGGGCTAACTGGTCCCTATAGCTAAGTCCCAGGTAGGACAAAACATACCTACTAAAATAAAACCAATACAAACAAAATGTCATTTTGCAAATAATAATAATAAACTTCCCCAATTTGTTATGAGCAGGGCCCGTGGGAAGAGGCTTGCAATACACAGAAAAGAAAATAATTTTTTTTTTAAAAAAAAAAGCAAAAATACCAGTTTAAAGTTTAAAAAATACACTCACTGATTTTGTGTGATCTGGTCGAGGGGCAATAACTGGAGGAGGAGCCTCTTCATCGTCGTCCTCATCATCTGCTGCTGCTGTTGAGGGCTCTGACCCTTTTGCATTGGGCTATGTATTTGTTATTGAATGGAAGAAAGGAGAAATAAAATACATATAGGTTAGAAGCAAAGTTGTTGTTTTTCCCAAAAGCATAAACAGCTTATGAGTTAAGGGACTTTTCAAATGAGGATCCAGGAATTCTTAGCAATTTAGAACATGCTGAGACACATAAGAGTTTCAGTACATTTTATTACAATATTTAGTTTACTATATTTCATTGATATAGGATATATTCACAATTTTAACAATACTTTTATCAAATAACAAATATCTTATTATTTAAACTATCTCTTCCACTAGTCTAAGTGCTAGAAGCATGTGTTAAGTATTTCTCAGCATTCTTTAAATAATAGACAGACAGACATGGAAAGCTTTTAGCAGACAGAAGACTTGATAAAACATCCTTAAAACTAACCCACCTTCTGGGCAATTTGTTTCCTGTGGGAAATGTTGTTTAAATAAAATCCAATAAAATATTACTAATTTTATTATGAAATATATAATATGAGATTCAATTTAATTAAGAAGAACTGAAAGGGAGCAGGCCTGGAAAGGCACAAGCAATAATAAATACACTTACTGTTGGTGTTCCATCTTTTTCTAAACAGCAAAAAGAGAAGAAGGCGAATATATACAATTAGTGGAATAAGTAGTAATAATAAAGTGGACTTTACAGAAAGCATGAGCAGCACATCAAGAATATGGAGAGACTATCTAACTATGGCTGTTAAGAAGCAGGTAACTGGCTAATCGTGTAGTCGATACAATTTGTATCATTACACAATTAGTCGATAAGGGGAGGCCCTCTGTCCCGGTTCACACCAGGTCCAGGAGCTACCCCTGCTTTGGCTCTGCAGTTTAAATGTAGCAGGAGCCAGGTACACAGGCAGTCTGGTTCCGACTACATTGAAACTGCAGAGCCACAGTGGGGGTAGCTCCCAGATCCGGCACAAGCTGGAACTGAGCAATCCCGGCTTGCACCAGCTCTGGGACTGCTGCAGCTCATTTTAAATGCAGTAAGAGTTGCTGGGCTCTTATTACATTTAAAATGCCAAGCTGCAGTAAAGCTGCTGGAGCCGGCACGAGCCAAGACTGAACAGTGCTGGCTTGCGCCAGGCCCGGGGCTGCTGTGGCTCTGCTTCCCCTGCTGCCCCGCTGCGTACTGTGGAGACGGTGCTAGGGGAACCGGCTTATAAGCCAGCTCCCCCCAGCACCAGCTCCTGCTCCCCTCCACTCTTGCTACCTCTGATACAGAAGCATCACGGGAGGTGGGGAAGCAAGTAGTCACTTACATCCCTACTTCCAACCAGATGAATTTTCATGGTTGATGAAAGAGGAAACATCTCTTTAGATGCAGACATAGTAAAATCTCAAATCTTGACTTGCTACATGACTGGATCTCCCCTGGGTGGAGACTGTCAAATTGTGTATTAGTTTTGAAGTGTATACAAAAGAGATTGACCAAATTAATAATACATAGATGTGACAAATCCCTATCACCAAGCTATTTTTAGAAAGGAAATCTTTCTGATAGAATCAGCCAAAAGGAACTGCATACACTGGAAAAATACAACCAAGTGTTTCCCCAGCCAGACACCCACCCACCCACCCACCCACCCTTGTCTACAACCTGCATCTGAAGTGACAAGCCACTTTGTTCTTAGCATTTGGAAAAGGTGAGCCAAAGCAAGTTACGGCACAGCACTTCTCCAAAAGCATGCTGTCCCTGGAAATAAGACAAGTGACCATCCTTACATGGTGTAACCAGTTAATCACAACCCTTTAGTTCTAGTTTCACAAAGACAGGTCACTAATTATTTTAGCTGCCTGGTACTGCCATTTTGAATTATCCTGTTCCACTTGTTCTCTTACACATCTCAAACAGAAGATTGACTGGACAAAGCTTTAGCGGCACCTCCACCCATTAGATCCTAACTTCCCAATTCTAAATCATGGCATTATAGGGCAGAGCAGACTGGTCTGTAAGAACCAACCTCTTCCTCCGAGCGCCTCGTATGTACTCATGTCTCACCTGCAGCAGAGAAGCTCAGATACTTCTGTTTTGCTGTGTCTTTGGAGTCATAGAATTTCAGCACATCTAGTACAGCCTGAGGATTCTTCTTCTGCTCTAGCTTGGTGATATTTGAGGTCTGTAGTAAGCGAGCCCATTGCTCTGGCATTCCCTGGAACAGGAGACAACCTTAATATTTGCTATTTTTAAGATTTTTTTTTTTTTAAATCAGGATGGATTTTCTTTCCACATGTAAGTGTTCATCTGTGGCTATGGGGAAGGCTTCAGTTACTGACTTGAACATGTGTATGTGGCACAAGATAAACCAAGCCTTCAGCTAAGCCAGCACAAAATTCAGCAGCTCTATCAGTTCTTCTGACCTTCTGGGGCACAGTAGGAAGAAGTTGTGGATCTCCCCAGCCCCTTGGTCCTACACACCTCCTCCCCAATCAGGTACATTAAATCAGTGTTCTCCATTCATCAACATAGTCTGATTTTCTATGTACATATCTGTTGTAAATGGAAGTGAACTAGCCAAAGCGGGAACTTCATTTTTCTACAGTTACCCTGTAGGCTACCAGAAACTCTCACTAAAGGTTCTCCCACATGGTATAAAGCAAAGCATAAGGAGTCAATTGACTAGTAAACATTTATACTGCAACACCACCAGAGGCCAATCACGTGTGCTAAGCATTGTAAATGCTTACACAGCTCCATTTGTGATGGAAGCATCTCCATTTGTGATGGAGATGAGCAGATATATTTTAATTTTATTCCTAAGTGAAACATTCTCTACACTTCAGTTAGGAACCCTATGGCTTTCTAATCAGCTCGGGACAGGTGAACTTACAGTGAATTCTCCAGTCACCGCATCAAAGCCAACATGGATAGTGTGTTCGAAGTCTGATGGAGGAGATATTTCTGGCCTTTCCTTTTCCTTTTTCTTACTTCCTAAAAGGAGACATTGAAAACCATCCACTTACAATTCCGAGAAGGTTCGGTCACAAGACAGAAGATCCCCATTGTCCCTGCTTATACAATGGTAACCTTTGAGAATTAATATACCCTTTGTATTTATTCTAAAATTTGAACACAAACATTTCTTTACAAGTTTCCAAACAAAATAAGCTTTTTGGTGAAGGTGACATGCTATACGTTTCAATTGAGTTTTAAAATAGACACTGCAGCTCAAATTATACTTTGTTTTAAAATCACCTTAAGACTGAGGACTATGTCAAATTTCAAACCAGAAAAAAAAGTTAAGCAACTCAAGTAGCACCATCTCAACTTGGACTGTAATGTGGCTAAAGAGATGCAGAAATATGGGGAAAAGCACATGCTACTTTTCAGCAAAGTGGGCCCAGCAATAGTTAATAAAAAGACTACTTTCTCCACTGGGGCTGCACAGTTGGATATTCACTCAAACATGCAGTCATCTGAGGATTTGTTTCTAATTACTCGCTTTTACTGTATTTCCAACTGCACAGACCCTCACACCAGCAGGAAAGGAAAGAGGGAATTAAAGACTATACTTAGAACCATAAAGCTATGTGGCCTGCCTAGAGCTGAACAATGCCTTGGGAAGACATTGCTGTTATAAACAGGATATCTTTAATATGGCTGCACAGGTTTGGGAGCCAAAACTAAATAGATTGTCAAATGCGTTTATAAAAATACATCAACTACAGGGTTAGGAAAAGCTGCTTATCTCTTTATATGAAAGCCTTCATGCATCACTCTTTGCCCAACCTTTTGTTGCTAACTATGTGGAAAGAAAATGACTATGTTCCTAAGGAAGACTCCGGTGTCTGAAGCACCTGATGACTTCTAGAGAACATAATTTGGGGGTTAAAATCCCTAGGCATGTGCGACACGAAATAACCCTTCTCTTTTCAATCCAATAAACACTGTATTAGTACACTGGGCAAAGATTCTAAGATCCATTGCTCCGCCCACAGGAATAACAGGTCAGACACACACTTTAAACAAATTCAGGCAATAGAACTGAGCCAAGAGGCCGATCAATGAGTCATATGTTGGCAGCAGGTACTTGAGGCTCCATTAAGGCCATTGTGAGGCCACAGTATTTCTGAACTTCTGATTATAGTTGTGTTCCAGTTCTGTACTTAAAAGCGAGTCTCTTCACTCAGTACGGGGTGACTCTTTTGTTCAAGAGTTATGATACAGTCCCTTATTCTCAGAGCTAACAGTAGCTTCAAGTGTTGCAGAAGTAGCAGTGCTCAGCCTCTAGGGAGAAGGGAGCACCTCTGGCCATTTCCCAATTATCCTCCTGGCTGATAAGGCTCCACCGGGTGACATGTACACAGCACTGCTGAGATGGAGGTTAAAATGTGGGATCTTTCATGGTGGTGTTAATGAGGAGCAAAACAAGCAGAAATGTAAAATCCTGGAGGAAACTGTAACCTCTGGCTATAAAATATCAAAAAAAGCACTAAAAATGCCCCAGATTACACTGACGGAATCTTAATTCAGTCACTAATAAATATTCCACTCATGAAAACAAATACATTAAAATATACATCAGTGAGACCAAATGTCTGGAGCCAAAACATAAGATGCTTATTCTCCTACTGTAAGATTTTAACACTATATACAAAGCTATATACAGCAAAAGATCTGCAGCTGGTTTTGGCTCTCATGAAAACATGACACAGTACATGCTTGTCCTGACTTATTCCAAGGACGATCATTTAAAAAAGCCATGAGCAGAACACTTAGGCAGAGTGAACACAGCATATACACTTATTTTGTTAGAACCACACTAGAGGTGTCATAGTTCTAGTGGAGTGCTGGAATTAAGGCTGGGACTCATTTACTCTTTAAAAGAAAACTAATTCTAAATCCTCACACTGACTTGGATTGTCTTGAAATCTGCAGTTCCTCATTGAGGTAAGGGATAGGGTCAGTGTTCCTAATCTGTTACACATCTCTCAAAACACCAGACATTTTATAAAATCACTTGATTCTCCTCATTTGTTTTGTACGCACCGCAAAGGCTCGGCTCTCCATGAACTGATCTCAATAGCTCAGGATTTACCTCAGCTAGTGCATGGCACCAATTGACAGGAGAAGACTGCAGTGAAGAAGTTATATAGGAGAGCCCTTCTTATTCGCCACCTTTAATGATGCTTCAGTCCAATTACACTTTGTAATTTACTGAGGCTCTTTCTCTATTCAATGCCAATCCAAACACCAAGGGCCTTCCCTCACTGTATTTCCTTACAATCTTGTTTGAAGGAGGAGGGTTGCAAGTGTTCTGATGCAGGCATATGCACAAATGGCAGATACGTCAAGTCATGCCTACAGTACCTACTGGATCGAAGGGCAGTGATCGATCCAGAGGTGGCCAATTTATCAGGTCTAGTACAGAGGTGTTAAATGGACCGCTGAGTGCTCTCCCATCAATGCCAGTACTCCCCCAGAACACGGAGGGTAGGCAGTCCACAGGACAGCGCCTGCCACTGACTCACCGTGGTGTTTTCACTGCGGTAAGTACACCTACGTAGATCCACTTCAGCTACATTATTCGAGTAGCTGAGGACGTGTCACTTAGACCAATGGCCCGTGGTAGTGCAGAGTAGGCCTAAGTGAAGCCTATGAGCAGTGCCCTTGCTGCTAGTCTTGAGATGAAGAAGGAGGCTATTCTACTCAGGTTTATGTTGTGCCCTTCACAAGAGTACCTGGCATGCACTGCTATTACTGCCATCATAATGGTAAATACTGGTTTCTGTATCGACAGTGGGTGAAGCTGGAGCCTGCAGCAGACAAGAGTCACTGAACCAACCCTCACAATGAAAAAAGACTCGTTCCTTAAAAGTTTTGGAAGGTTGTATGTGTCTCGTTGGAAGTGATCTCAAGGGAACACCATGCCCCCATCTTCCCTATGCAGTATTCAGGATGCACTCTTCTCCCTCACCTCACTTAAGCTTCCAATGGGTAGCTGAAAGGTCTGTTCCTTTCACATCAACATGGAGGTTTTGGGTCTCTCACCATCCATCACCCATGATCAGCAGCAGAAGTTTGTCATAGATTTGTCTCTTCAGACTTACCTCGCTAACAGATGGGCTTAGCTACACAGGGAAACTGACCAGCACAGCCACTGGATGACTTACTTATCTGGACACTATTCCAGAATAAAAGTGACTTCAGCTAAGCCAGTCAATGCTTGTTATCCAGTGTACAGAAACTCCAGAATACCAAAAGTCATCTTACGAATATGCATGATTCTGACTCAGGGGTTCCTTCTAAGAGATAAAGAAAGCATAGTCGAAGTGACAGCTACTGGGACAGACAGAGGAGGGAGAAATAAGAAATGCATTGGGGAAAGATTTAATATGGTGATATCCTATAATATAATTATAGGAACAAAGTCTCTCAAAGCAAAGTGATGAAACCCATGTCAGCATGGCTAAAACAATCCTGCTGGGTACATCAGTCATAAGCAGCAGCAGGGTGGGGAACAGTAGAGCCTGGAGGCATTAGGAAGAAATATATTAAAAGGAAGTAAAAACAGTGAGGCTAAAAGTGGTTTCCTAGTAATGTAAGATAGTAACATGTTACTCTAGTCCACTGCCCACAAAATCTAACTACTCTGATGCCAATAGGTTTAAAATAATTCTATGTTTAAAGCCTAAATATTTGCTCTTCTACAGCAACAATTTCTAGTTCTCAGACATTTATACATGCTTTAATACTTTTAAACACATGCTTAGCAAATATAGTAATATTCTCCAAAGGAGAATACTCATGCAAAAAAAAAAATCAATTACATTTTAAAAGGTCTAACAATTTATTAGGTTCAAAAGAGAGAGAGATTACATAGTGCAATGGGATGTACTTGGTATATATTCTGGTCGGAAAAAAATAAAATCATAAATTGCTACAGTTCTGAAATGCAGGGAAATTTAACAAAAACCAACTTCCAGGGTTATAGCTTATTCAACTTTGGGAGGATCTCTCTCAAATATAATTTTATAAAGGGTATGCATGTGGAAAAGGGAAGGCAAGTTTGTTTTTTATTTCTATTGCAGTAGTATACTCCAGAAGGAGATCCAGGATCAGGAACCCACCGCCCTATACATTCACATAACAAAATAGGCTTATAACTTAAGTGTAGAACAAGAGACAAAAAGCAGACACTATGAAGAGTAAGGGGAGCAGAAGGCAGAAGAGTTTTTATGAAGGATGATTTAAGATGGTAGAAGGGAATTTCATTTGGTGGGGTTTTTTCTGCCAGCTACTAATTTAGGTCTAGTATCAGAGAGGTGGCCGTGGTAGTCCGAATCTGCAAAAGCGATGAGGAGTCCTGTGGCACCTTATAGACTATCAGATTTATTGGAGCATGACATGTATCTGATGAAGTGCGTCTTTGCCCACGAAAGCTTATGCTCCAATAAATCTGTTAGTCTATAAGGTGCCACAGGACTCCTCGTCAATTTAGGTTTAGGCTCTCTCCCACCAATGTTCCATGTTCAAGGACCTACAGTTACAATGGAAAGCTTCCTCTTACCCAATAAAACATGCATCCTGAACAGCAGCACCTCCTTAGATGAGGTACTATATGCAGCTGGAAAGACTAAAATAATGACACCTAAAAAATTTTAATCTTCATATCATGGACTTGAATGCTTACAGCACTCCCACAACCAAATAAAAGGCCAAAAGGAAACATTCCGTACTCAGGGAAAGTTTTCTTGACAGCGCTGAAATATCTTACCTTTTTCAGTAGAAAAGATGGAGATGATTTTGTTCCTAGGTTTTCTCTCTTCTGGTACAGAGGGCAGGGGTTTCAAGCTGTGGTTGGTAGACAACTGGTCTTTGCCCCCTGAACTAAAGATGGTACTGCTCATTCGGACAGGAGGGGCTGGTGGCTTATCTTCCAGTTCTCCGTTATCAGACATGGCTCTAAATGGCTAGACAAAGCCCTGAAATGGAAAATAGGAAACTAATATAAACGTGACTGGCAAAGGTAACAAAGCACTAGAAACAAATGCCGCATTGCTTCCAAAATGCCAGCAAAGCTCACTACAAAGGAAGAAGGATGCATTTCCATTGGAAGGTGTACTTGGCATATTAACTAAGCTAACACCCATCATCTAACTCTCCAATTTTTTTCTTGTCCTTTTTATAAACAGGCTTGGTAGGATATTTTTACCTGAAAATGTCATAAATGTCAATTTCACTGTACAAACACATTTTCATCAATAAAAAATTACAGATACACAAAGAAAAAATGATGCTTGAATACTTAGTTTGATTTAACAATATTTACTTTGTGTATTCTGAAATGTGGAGTTTGTGTTTCAGCTGTTACCTATAAAGATTTAAAATCTCAGCATCTACTGTTAAATAATAGTCTGAACCCATCATAAATTTCCTACAACGGTGAAAATTTAAATCAATAAAAATGCTTTAAACCAAACATCATCATCTGTTGAAATTTAAAAAAAAGATAAGTCTGTCAAAGCTATTTATAATCCAAGTTCTTTATGGGAGGTACAGCATTTAGGTCTCACATAGTGACAAGCACTTTTGGGTTAACAAAGTAGGTATTTAGGGAAAATAATGCTCCTCCACATTTGCTATTACCTACTTTTACGTATGCTGACCAGAGACCACCCTTCTTGGTACCTCAGACTGCAATGATCAGAAATAATCCAAATCAAAAAGTCAAACTAAACAAGATCACAGAAGACAGATAAGGAAAAAACCAATTACAATAATTCCAACAGCCACAAATTACAAATGATATAAATACAAGGAGTTTTTATCTTCTTCTAATACAAATCCTTTACAAAACATAATACTCCTATTAAATGGAAAAGGAAAGAAAGAAAACCAGGCCAGAAAACATACCCTGTGCCCTTCCAGCAAAAGACATTCAACGTGACAGAACTATACCTCAAAAGCATGCCAGGACTCAAAAACAATCCTTCAGCTGTCTGATGGATGCAGCGGAAGTGACCTAATATACATCAGTAATAAATGGCATCCGGAACCAGCAAGTTCCAAGACTGGAGTCTGTTTCCATTTCCCAGTCTGTCAAATGGATTTTTACCTCTGGGAAATGTTTTAAGATTCTTGAATGAAAGGTGTGCTTTCAGCAAAAAGTAACTGACTCAGACTGAAGAGCAGCTATGATTACTGAAGCTCACCAACACTAAAACATACCTCAATTAAGAAAATACTAAACTTGGGAGCATTCTGAAACCATTTTTTTTTAATTCTTCAGCAGGATATTTGAATGACAGGAGTTATACACGTAGTCATGATAACCTTTCATTTGTATAGTGCCTTTCGCCTAGCTGGATCCCAAAAGGCTTTATTGCTGGAACTGATTGTAAAACATACACATTTTATTTAAAACAAACAAAAAAAGCATTAATGCTTTAAGATGAAAAAAAAAATCTGCAAATGAACACAGACCCCTCCCCCAGACAATTCAATTTTTCCTGCTCAGAAATCTTCACTCTCTCATCCCAGAGTTACATTACATTCTAATTCAATATAGCCTAAAATATGCAAAAGTATATTCACAATTACTAAAAAATTGTTTGAAATGGATTTTTTTAATAAATGAGATTTGATCATCTAATTCGTTAATCTCTGAATCTGATACATGTGAATAAACATTTTGCACATTTAAAAATGAGTAGTCCTGTGGCACCTTATAGATGAACACAAATATAGATAGTGTCATAAGCTGTGTAGGAAAATGCTTATTAATTGCATCTGGAGATAGCAAAGAAGTAAATGGCTCCCCCTCATAATTCCTGGTATTCTGTCTGAATTAAGAATACCATATCAAACACCTCTCATCTCCCTCTCCAAAACAGTGTGGAAAGAGGTTGTCCTACTACTCTTCACCCAGTTCAGCAAACTGTTAGTAAACTTTACTACAATGGTGGGGAACTTGACTGTCCTAGGCACACCAATAGGTCAGACATTTTGAATGTAACTGAAAGAAGTCTGGGTAAAACGTGTATCAACATATTTTATTTTCATAGCTATACAGCATTGTCATAGGTTGACATGTTCTTGGCAAAGAAACTATAAACCAACTGCTACCATCTAGCAGCTCATGGATGAGTGGTATAAGATGCCAGTTCCTAACTACTCAACAAAGCAGGGTAGTGCCTCCCTTCAAAGTCCCTTATTTCATGTAGTCTGGTTGCCATAAGCATCTAAGTAATATAGATTATCTGAAAATATCTTTACAATGCCAGGTAGTACTATGGCAAGAGTCCAGCAGCTTTATGGTAAACTGGGCAGTTGCTAGTTCTCCATCGACTGACAAACTGCTGTGGGACAAATGTCAATGCTGTATGTCTAAAGGAGATTTTACATCCCTAGTAACTTGTTAGCTGGATAAACATGTTAAGCAGTTAACCGATTAAATGGGGTGGGGGCAAGGAGAGAAATAGATGTGGTTACAATATCTGAATACAGATTCAGGTGACTCTCTCAAGCCCAAAGGTTTGTGAATTTTATTCATGGTTTAGATGTTTCTGGCGTTAGGCAGGACTCTTATTTCAAAACACCTAGGCTACGTCTAGACTGGCATGATTTTTCCGTTAAAAGCTTTTGCGGAAAAGAGCGTCTAGATTGGCACGGACACTTTCCCGTAAAATCTAGACGCGCTTTTGTGCAAAAAAGCCCCGATCACCATTTTTGCAATTGGGGCTTTTTTGCGCAAAACAAATCTGAGCTGTCTACACTGGCCCTTTTGCGCAAAAGGACTTTTGCCTGAACGGGAGCAGCATAGTATTTCCGCAAGAACACTGATAATCTTACATGAGATCGTCAGTGTTCTTGCAGAAATTCAAGCGGCCAGTGTAGTCAGCTGTCAAGTTTTTCAGGAAAAGCAGCTGATTTTCCGGAAAAACTTGTCAGTCTAGACACAGCCCTACATTCTGAGGCAACAAATTCAAATTTTAATTATTTCCACACCGGGATGGTGAGTGTACACAGATATTTTCGTGGGAGCTACTGGTTCTAGCAAAATGGAAGATGTTTGAACACACAGAATCATAGAATACTAGGACTGGAAGGGACCTCGAGAGGTCATGAAGTTCAGTCCCCTGCCCTCATGGCAGGACCAAATACTGTCTAGACCATCCCTGATAGACATTTATCTAACCTACTCTTAAATATCTCCAGAGATGGAGATTCCACAACCTCCCTGGGCAATTTATTCCAGTGTTTGACCACCCTGACAGTTAGGAACTTTTTCCTAATGTCCAACCTGAACCTCCCTTGCTGCAGTTTAAGCCCATTGCTTCTTGTTCTATCCTCAGAGGCCAACATGAACAAGTTTTCTCCCTCCTCCTTATGACACTCTTTTAGATATCTAAAACTGCTATCATGTCCCTCCTCAATCTTCTCTTTTCTAAACTAAACAAACCCAATTCCTTCAGTCTTCCCTCATAGCTCATGTTCTCTAGACCTTTCATCATTCTCGTTACTCTTCTCTGGACCCTCTCCAATTTCTCCACATCTTTCTTGAAATGCGGTGCCCAGAACCGGACACAATACTCCAAATAAGCCTAACCAGCGCAGAGTGGAGCGGAAGAACGACTTCTCGTGTCTTGCTCACAACACACCTGTTAATGCATCC
>JANRFK010004149.1:170068329-170098067 GCA_030068395.1 Apalone spinifera
CAGGGATGGTCTAGACAGTATTTGGTCCTGCCATGAGGGCAGAGGACTGGACTCCATGGCCTCTCGAGGTCCCTTCCAGTCCTAGTATTCTGATTCTCTAACCTCTGTGACTGACAGATAGCAGTGACCAACCAAAGCTTCAAAGAGGTCACATTGATTTTCTCCTTGATAGACTCCTCCCATACTTGCTTTGAAAGCAATTTATTTCAGGAGGTTTTCTTCAAATATTCAGGAAGAAAGGCCAGAGGGAGGGGAACAAAATTCCTTTTTGTGAAGGAGTTGTATGTACCATCTGTCATTGTGTGTTATTTTTGTACTGTTTACACCCAAAATTTTCATTGCCTGCCTGGCTACAATTGTTTAAACAAATGTGTTGCAATGGTAGAAAAAAAAACCGTGTACATTTGAAAACTGTAGGTACTGGGAGTACTTTTTAAGAGGTACTTTATAAAAAAAGGTTGAGAAACACTGGACTAGATCATCATGATGGTGCCTTCTGGTCTTAAAGTCTGAGTCTTTAACCGAATAATAATGTAACAGCAACCATTGTTCCCTGCAAGCTGTGTGCTTGGGTGGCCACCCAGGAGAGATTCAAATGCCACCCAGTTGATTAGCAGAGAGCCCACAATCGGGAGAATGTGTTTCTTCTGGTGGTGTACATCTGCACATACCTTGTTGCACAAAATTTATTCTATACATGGATTGAAAAATTAGAGGGAACATTGACAGCAACTACTAGTTTTGAAAGAGAGTATCAGAAATACAAGTGCCAGCTTTGTCTTTTATAACAACCATTTTTTGATCCAAGTTTAGAACATTTTCTTGGCCTCTCTTTGGAACTCCTTGTAATTACACTTCACCTCTCGCTGCCAGTGAACAACTGCCCTGTGTTCTTGATTATTAGCTCCCCAGAGCACATTGTTAATTGTTTTATTCCTTTTGGGACATTTGGATACCATGTTATAAAGATAAATTAATGACATCATATTTGTGGGATTAAGAGTAATTCAAATGAAATATCAAATCATTTAAACGTCATATGTAAAACATTTTTCTACTATTGTTGTGCAAGCCTAAAATTCTTCAGATTTTTTTGAGCTGTATGAACCGTCTTGAGCCAACTAAAACTTACCTTACACTGTATTAAAATATTTAACCAAGACTATTTGTTTCTTTGTGTCGGGGTTGGGGACTAAAGCAGCTAATTGGGTTAGGAGACTAGAGCCTTGGGGATTTCCCAGTGCCATCCATTTCAACAAGAAAAAAAGAACTTTTAAAAATGGCAGAACAGCAGCTGTGCAAATTCCTTAGACCTCCACTTCTGAGGTCTGGTTGATCAGCTGTTGAATTTTTTTTTTTTAAACAGAGTGCTTGAAACCACCCAAGCCCTGGCCTTGAATGAGGGACCTGAAGCATTCAGGAGGAAAATGATCCTGAGAACATGGTGGGGAGCAGCACAGAGAGCAACAAAGGTGACCAAGGCAGAATGGAATGACAGAATGAATGGTGCGCTGTATGAAATTAACTACCCAGGGTTAGCTTCTTGTGATGCTAGCTCAAGTTTTATGAACGTGACTTTTTGCCCACAAAAATGTTTAATTTTATTAAATTAATTTTTATCAAAACCTTTGAAAGTTACAAAAAATGTGTCCATTTTAAACCTGCAAAATGGAAACCACTTTGAGCTTGTTATTTTTAAAAACATTCCACTAGCTCCACTCACCATACGGCTCATTGTATGATGCACGTAAAAGTCTGATCCTTTCAGGGATTTTTATTAATGGTTAACATTTACACTGTAACTCAGGTTTACATGCCACGGGTTGGGGCGTGGACTCTCCTTCCCTATTCAATGTGCAGGGAAACAGTTTGCACAGAGGCAGGAAGTGCTTTTGAAACCACTGCAGAGAGGCTGGTGCTCTGTACAAGGGCTGGAGTGAAAACAGTAGCATGCACGCAAGACCTACAGCTAGCTCCTCTTCCCCCTGCCCCTCCCCACTACAGAAGGGAAAAGGTGTCTCACTTGACATAGCTGTTCTTGCATCACCTCACACTGGCTGCCCTGTTGAAACACAGCTTTATGGGTATGGACTGTAACAAGTATGAAAACTGCAAGTCTGACACTCGCAAGTAATTCTTGAATACTGACGAAGCAGGAGCCTAATCCACATTTCTGTGCAACTTTTATCCGGATGGCTTAAAGGTACTTCAGTGAGGTGCATGAGAAATTCACATTCATTAGACTTGTTCACTGGCTTCCCAAAATCTCAGACAAGTGGGCGCGTTAGGGCTGGTGAACAGATGACTGAAAGGAGATAAAGCTTAGTATAAATATGTAAAGGGATGCTGTAAGTGGAAACACATCACTCACTCACATTAGTCATCAGAGACAAAGCAAGCAGTAATGCAGGGCTACTCAACTTTGGAAGCCCCGGGGGCCACAATGATACTCACAGCACATGCCGACGGCCACAATTTAAGTGTGGTTGCACGTACAAACAAATATATACGTAAATGATTTTTCACATTTATGGGCATGAATATGACTGAGGCGAGACTACACAACACACAGGCCCCATTTAAGTCAGTTCTGCTATTAATAAAATGCAATATTTACCCGATTTCAACCCACATGACAGCTCTTTGAATGAGCACTTTTAAAAAGAAAATTGTATACCAGTGTTTTGAGTATTTAGCTTGAAGCTTCAGGTTGTGAGTTTCTTGGAGTGGTTTTACTCAGAAAAAGTTGCCAAGCCAGAGTGCTCCAACCTGCGGCGGGCAGGGAGCTGGTTGAGTCAGGCCAGACACAAGAAGCAAAAAAGGACAGGTGCCCGGGAGCCCCACCCTGGATTCCCAGCACAGCTGACGTCCCCACATGGGAGTCCGTTGCTGCGTGTGGGTCGGAGGCAGGGTTGCCCAGCCACACCTAGCTATTAATCAGAAAGCTAGCTATCAATTCTGCCCCTCTGCCTACCCTGACACACAGCAGTAGTCAGCTTTTCAGAAATATGTTTCATTTCTGCACAGTGAACTGTACTAGACGCTTTTCCTCAGAGAGGAAGGGGATCTGAGAACCTGTTGTGTAAACCAGTTCACACAAGAGGCAAATAGAAAAGCCTGAGAAGAATTTGGCAGCACTCTCAGAAGTTTTATTCTGATACAGGGAGGATCTCAAATAGTGTACTGTTGCAGCAAACTAGTCTGAACACTCTCACCTTGACGTACTTTCCTCTTTTCCATGAATGTGAAGTGGGTGGTTCCCTGGCAAACTTGTTAGATATAGCCCTTAATTGTGTTGGCCCTGGAATCTTTTGAGACTGGCTAGATTGCGGTCTGAGCTCACATGCTATCCTTTTATGGTTTCCTCCTTTGCATCTAAAGGGGGCTGTTAAAACGTGTTTGTAACTGAGCTAGATTCTAGGATATAGAACTTTCTCCACTCTAGACATCTCATTTGGTTCCTCCCCACTTCTAAAAGGGAGTTTTTAAAGCTATTTTTTCTTCCCAAGATATTTTCAGAATAACTGTTCATAGTGCTATATTTATCTCATTCCCCTGCAATCCATTTTGCTCATTTGTTAAATAGGCCAATATGAAAACTGTTTTGGACTGCTTGAACTTTAGCGGGATTTATGGTTTAAAATATACTGCATTATGTTTTATCCTGTAGTATAGCATCCAAAGTCATAGCCAGTGGTGGAGAGGGGAAGTATTTATGTATAATAATTTCAGAGAAGGTAAGAATTTGAAATACTAAAGCTTTCAAATTACAAGCAAAAAGTTGTTAAACAAGATCCTTTTTGAATTTATGTTTTCCAATAATTCTATTAAACTAATGTTTAAAGGATTCTATTTACCATGTATCATTGATCAGAAAAGTTAACTGGAAAAGTAAATGGTTTGAGCAGAAATTTGGCTAAACAAAGTAGATATTTTATCAGACAGCAGTAAGTTTGAAAAGTATGTAAGCTTTCCTTTTTAGTACAAAAATATTTTGTCTTCACTAGCTAATCAGTGAGAATAAGCTCTTATTTCAGCAATCAGAAAACAATTAACATTGCTGATGTAAAATAAACTCACCTTTCCAGAGATTATCACAGGAAAGGAAAACAGATGCCACACCAGACAGATTTACCATGAAACGAACGGTGTTGTGGCACAGCTCCCAATAATGAGGGGAGGGAGGGGGAGCACCATACATTAGAGCAGCAAAGCAAAGCAAAGCCCTCATTTGTTTGCTGTTGTAGTCATGCCCACAAGGTATTTTGCCAGCACATGAGGGAAAGGGACAAGTCAATTGTGAAGCTGAAGAGCCCGTTAATGAATGCTAAGTTCACAGGAAAAACAAACAAATATCTGGTAGCACTTTATGGACTAACAAAAACATGTAGATGGTATCACGAGCTTTCGTGGGCACAGCCCACTTCTTCAGATGACCAGACACAATTAGGGATGTAAAGGGATAACTGGTTAATGGGTAATTTGGTTAACAGTGTCTTACTGGCATGCTTACTGGGGTAACCAGTTAACTAGCACCCAGGTGGGGGCCTGCTCCAGCTGGGCTGGACCCACCAAAATGCAGCAGGCCAGTTAACTGGTTAAACATATAATTTAACTGGTTAACATTTTAAACAGGATTATACATCCTTACTCACAATAGACCCTGGAAAACACCTGCCCTGTCTACACTTGACTCAATGAACTTTTCCTCACACAAAAAAGGAAGGGGTGGGGCAGAGAAGCCCGAGGAAACAAAAAGAATAGCCAACCAGAGTGGGATGGTCAGTAGGGGGGGAGAGAAGGAGGGTTCGGCAGTTCGGCCCAGACGGGGACTGCCCCTTTTTGGGGCTCATCTCCAATGGCCCCCAGTCCAGGTGCTGCTAAGAATGCTGGTTCCTCTTAGCCAATGACTCAGTGCCTGCCCAGGAGAGCCCCCATCCCAAACCTTCCACTTGCTTCTGACACTTCAAGGGGTGGCAGCAGTGGAAATTTCCTTCCTGCTGCACCAAGGACTCATCTTCAATCTTCACTATCTAGTCTTTAGTCAAGATGAGACTGGCTTCTTACTGGGCCCACAAAGGGAAGAGGCAGAAAGGGGTGGGCTATGAGGGGGAGGGGGAGAGAATGAGTTACATGTGGTACAGAGACTCCTCTAGCATCCTTGACTGCTGATTTCTCCCTTGCATCGGATGCCTGCAGACTCTCTCCCATGAGTCAGCAGCCTTGATACCTGTGGTATAAACACAGCCCTTGCTCAAGTGGTTTTGTTCTTTCCTCTCCAAATGACCATGCCTGTTCCCAGTGAACTCAAAAGCAAACCTTTCCTTTTCAATGGTAACAGGCTTTGGGCCCCAAGAAGTAGTCAGACAATGTGATTTTGATCAATTGCGCATCTGTCCCGAAGACAGTCCTTGTGCATGTTGTTCTGCCAGGCTGGTTTTGATTTCCCTCAGCCTGAGATGCAGGTGGGGCAATAATAAAACAACTGATGCACATGGCGCACACAGTGGCAAAACGTGTGTGTTTTTTTAAGGGGGGAGGCTCTTTACTTAAATATGCACTACAGTAAGAAATTAAATGAATTCTCCGAAGAGGACAGACATTCATCTTTTTGAAGAGGAAGTGAAACATTTCATTATTTTAATAAAAAATGATGAGCTCTGTGCTTCAATATCACCAGGTAATTTGCATAGATTTGTACAGGACAGTTTGCAGGCAACCTTTCCAAATGTAGACACGATTCTGAAAACATTTTTAACAGTACTTTTTATGAATGTAAAAGTGTAACCATGTAGAGAGTTAATCAATGAGCTAGGCTTGTTTGTTAACGATCACGGTTACATGCAGGCTCAGAGTACACATGGGGAGAAGCCTGTCCTCTCCACGCTGCTGCCTCTATCAAAGGCAGCAATGCCGGGGAAGAACGAGGGGAGAGGGCAGGCAGGAGCAGATACCCATAGGGAGCCAGCTTAAAAGCCAGCTGTAGCCAACTACTGAGCCACATGTACCCGTGCAACCTCTGAAATTTTCAGTGGTTACAGAATTAGCTAAATGCATTTAAACATCCCTAATACCTATCACAAATGCTACTGGTGAACATTCTTTTGTTTTAAAATGAATTAAGTTTGGCAATACTGACAATTGAAAATGCCTCTTTACAAAATATTACTAACAATGACTTGACATTTGTAAAGAAAAAGTGTAGAAAAAAGCTATCTGAATATTTTTTTTTCCACTGAGTAAATTTCTTCAGAAGAAGTTAACTTAATTTTCCATTCACGTGTCATCTATACTTTATTTTTACAGATTTTTCACATTAGCGCAATGCAAGTACAAGCTTTCATCCAGAGCAGAAGTTCTCAAACTGTGGTCCAAGAACTCCATTCAAGTGGACTATGAAAGTTAAGATTTTTGTTTCTAAAGCACTCTTATCCAAAGCACTTTCCAACAGTTAGCTAATGATGCAAGCAACATTTGGAAAGATCATTAAGTGGTCTGCTGAGACTCTCAGCAATTTTCAGGTGGTCTGTGAAAAAAGTTAACTACCAAAAAGTCAAGGTCCCTCATTTATTTTCATTTAACTTCCTATTA
This sequence comes from Apalone spinifera, assembly GCA_030068395.1. Taxonomy (NCBI): domain Eukaryota; kingdom Metazoa; phylum Chordata; order Testudines; family Trionychidae; genus Apalone; species Apalone spinifera. Next base: position 170,074,921 of record JANRFK010004149.1, read on the forward strand.
CTTATAATAAAGGAGGATAAGGAAAACCATGAAAAATGGGGGTGGGAGAAAATGAGAAAATGTTCTTTGATGACTTGGTGGGGGAGGAGGAGAGAGAAAAATGAAGCTGAGCACAAGGCCCCACTAACTCTAAATCCACCACTGTGCCCCACAAATGTATCTCACAAAGTATGGAATAATCAATAAAAGCAACTAGGTCAGAGATCAGGCTGAGATCATGTGACAATAGGTAGTAAGCAAGACTGGAGGAAATTACTTGTAAGGATTGGTGTAACCAAGTGATTTAGCACCTGGTGAGAATCAGAATGAACATCACATGACAGTAAACACTTATTCAAAGTTCTGGTGAGGTGCTCCAATTATTCTAAGCGCTCTAATCCATGACTGATTGCCACCTCATCCGTTTCTTAATTTGAGACACAATCTTCTAAAAAAAAGTTTCTTGAATGAGACAAGGTCTGCTTTTTTGTTGTTGTTGTTTAATTTTTGTGTATTTTTTCTAGAAGGGAGGGGAGAAAGGATAAAGTGGATGATAGACATTCAATAAGCAAGTACAGTTGCTGTGTGATAGATGCTTCCAAACTTCATTCTGGGGCCACTGGTTTTATGAGTTTGAGATCTTCATTCACCAAACAGTTTTTCAGTCTAACGCAAAATGCAGCACGTGTATGTGCATACATATTATTAAAGGCTCCCATTTCGCAATACGTTTCCTGCAATTAGTTCACTGAGTGCTGATCACAGCTCACTTCCTCCCCAGGATTAGCTCAAAGCAGTTTTCTGACTAGTTTTTATTTCAGCCTGTGCTACCTTGCCACAGCTTACTTCCTGCCACATCATCAGCAAGCACAGTGGCTAATCAATTTAAAAGTATTTACACACTATAGAGTAATTCTAATCTGGTTTCAGACAGAACCAATAGGTCTCAGATTGCTTCATACCAAAAACAACACACAAAAAGCAACTATTAAAAACTGAAAAGACCAGGCACATAAGATTCCTTTAGCTTGATCAGTAGGGACTCCAAAAACTATACTAAGAGGTCAACTTCAAGTATTTTCAAGCTATTTCTGCCTGTTAGCTAATCAGAAAATATATGGAAAAATTCTAGTTGTACACATAAAATTGCCTGTATCCAAACTTTGGCAAGTTCCACTGCCAATTCCTCATCTGCCAAAGTGGAGCTTGTGAGAAGAAAGAACAAGAATAATTTTGACAATGGTGGTAAGAAGTCAAAACGGTAACCCACTCCACTTACAGTCATTGTACCACTTACTTAGCTTCTATGTACAAATAGACCAAAGTCAAACACCTCACACCAGGCAAGGTAGACACAATCTTAATAAGGCTTGTTGCCACAAATCTCATCAGGTTTATATAATTTCAGATAAGCTAATGCACATGCCAAACTACATAGCTATAACAGACAAAAGATGGAAGTTTATGAAACACTGATATTCACTGGGGGAAGGATACAATCCTTACTATAATCCCTTCCAACCAAGTGAAGAATGTTAACACTTCATCAGTGTATTTGGTTTGACTAACAGTTATTGCTTGCACCAGAAAAAGACTAGCTTCTAAAGTTTAAGAACCAGTGTTAGGATAAAAGTTCAAAGGAAGTCTAGTAGCTTCACAATTCATACAAAGGAAATAACTTATTAAATTTACTCGCAGGAGAGCCTTTTTCACTGATGAAGCAGAGAACTCACTCAAGTCTTTCTTGTCACATTCCCACAGCACACACATCACTTCATGCCTGGAAATGTTCAGGACAGAGAGAGTCTCACTCTCATATCTGTTCCCAGACTACACGCTTCAATAAATCTTAATCTGCAAGGGACAAAGGAGAAGCTCAGAGTACTACCTTGCAAAATCATAACTAGCCAACAAAACCAGCAATGCAGACAAATTCTTTTCATTCTCTCTCTTTCAGGCTCCCACTCGTCCCTATCTTTTTTGCTAGCACACTCAGAAGTAAAGGGGCAAGCCTAGGGCAAGTAAACATCGCTGGAATTTACGTAACAACTGGACAATGCAAAAAAAATAGTGTAATAACAAATACTACATAATAGCAAAGGAAAAAAGCTAGTGTCAGCATTAATCATGGAGAAGGGACTTTTCTAGCCCCTTTCACCTGCCTGGTGATTCTGTCTCTTTTCTATATGGTTTTATGAGAAGCAATCCCATTCCAAGCACATCCAGTTTTCCTGGCACAACCAAACCCTAACTTTGCTTTAAGTGAAGATATGAGGAAGCTGTATACCGAATTTGGTGGTGCTAGTACCATTTAGGAGGAGTTCTTGAATATCTGTAGACAAACTCTCCCAAATCTATAATAGGAAATAGGGATGTTAAAATGCATTTATTTTTGTAAATGTGTAACTGGGTACACACTTACATCCCTAATAGATAATGGGGCGTTTTGAAAGTGTTGCAAATGTTTGGGTACCTCTTTCTAAATAAGGCAAAACATAAATACAAATCCACAGACAAGAAACACCCAGAAATAAAATACTTCCCTCTTAAGGCCATTTCTGTGCAAAATATTACTCTGTGCTAAAATGCTGTTTGTTATCTTAGGCCAAGGATCTTTAAGTTTTAATGGCTGCCATAAGCTACTCTCATTTTGAGATGGCCTATGCACTGCAAATAGCACCAATGTTCAGTAACCTTCCCCTCCCTCAGTGCTAGCACACCAAGGCATGGTTTTTGTGTAATGATTAATAAGAAAAAATATACAAAGTAGATATTGCTCTTAAAGCTCTTGGTTGATCGCCACAACGGCCCTCACTTTCATAAAGTCTACACATCCAGTTAGAACAACAAGCCGAACAATGGTTCGTGGTGTGGACAGCTTCTGCAAAAAACCCCAAAGGGCTACAGACTCAAATCTGGAGGGAAATCACTTCGTACTACACTACTCTCAAGCATTAACAGATCTTCCATTAGAAAAGATAAGCTCTGTATTTCCACTGTTAATGATGGCATAGGCAAAAGCCTCAGTACCCAAATAAACTTTTTGGTATTGTCACCCAAGACTAAGCTACATCAAATTCCAAGAAATGTAATTACAATTTCTGCTAATTCAAATATACATTTGGCACATAGATCGTGCTATAGCTGATGTGTGTTACTGAATATGAGTGAATTATAAGTGAACAAATCATGACTATCTCTGTTCTATATCTTTGCTCTGTATCTTCCAAATGTCAACCCATTAATCAGATTTGCTTCATAAGTAATTTACACTCTAGATAGGCCTGAAAATTGATTTTCTGCCTAAAGTTTGTCTGTTTCACACTTCCTTGAACATGGAAAGACCGAGTCTGCAAAAAAATGAGGTTGTAACATTGTTAATTGCAACTGATGAAGTAGGAGCAAAGAAAAACAAACCAGACTGGAATATTTGTAAGGACAGCAGATGTGTGGCATATGAACCTGCAGAGAACCAAAACGAAGGAAATGGCCAGCAATTTAGGGTCTGTACAGGCTCCCAAGAACAAGGGAAGGGGAGGAGGGGCAAGGGAGGAGAGCATGCAGTGTGTGTTGACATCACCAGCACATCTGTGACCCCAACAAATGCAGAAAACTGGGCTGTTTGCACTTGCTCATGCTTCAATAGCTGGCAGCAAGACATTTTCAAGCCCTTATTTGTACAAGCTGAATTTTTCCAAGCCCAAGGGGAAACGTGATTTTTTTGCCAAGTTTAAAGGTAGGGAAAACTCAAATTACTACTAATTGTTTATTCTTGAGACATTTTTACCACTGTCCCATCAAAGGATCACTAGGAGAACGATTAGAATCGGGAAGAACTGTGCTTTTGGTGTCTATCACAGTGCTGTGGGCATGACTCCACAACCCCTGCACGTTAGAAGTAATGGCAGAAACAGTGGCAAGGATGGAGAGAGAGAGAGAAACAGACAGACAGACAAACTCCAAAAAAGCCATTTAACCCTCTTTTTCCCCACTCTAGGGGTGAGACAGGGACGGGCAAAAGGGCCTCTGCAGGCTGAATCCGGCCCGCCAAGAGGGTTGATCCAGCTCTTGGATGCCCTGCCGCTCCCCCGCCCCCAGGCCAATTAGGGCCTGGGAGAGGAAGCCCACGAAGTTTCCTCCGCACTGCAAGTGCCATGCACTCCTTATTTTACTCCCACGGTAAAGAACTGAGACTCCTATTGTTTAACCTACTGCATTCAGTGGGATTCACGCATCAATGAGTCACAGCTAACCGTCTGGTAATCAATTTTCATTTTTCTAGGTATCAGAGGACAACTCATGTGATCTGCAATTTATTCTTTGTTTACTATGTGAAAAGTAATTTTTTACAGGTTCCTACAAGACAATTAAAACAATGAGTAGGCTAAAAATGAAAAACTATGAATGAATGTACCTTCAGACATATTAGGTACTCTCTGCATTAACTATTTGTATTAAATGCCATGTATTAAAGCACACCTATATCAAGTTTTTGAAAAGATGACTCACATAACTTGTTCACTGATCAGAGAGATGCAAGTTTAAAAACATAATGAAGAGTAAACTAGCCATAGATATTTTCACTAGCTCAGAGCGAATGCCCACAGATATGTTCATCCCCTAGATTGTTGTATCTAGATAAAGCAGGCAGTCATGTCACAAGGGCAAGAAAACTGAACTAATCTCTGAGCTCCATACAAGAGTCTTTCATAATCAAATACACAGGTTAAAGAAAAAGAATGAACAGTCTTGAATATATAAGTGCTGTGAAAACTACAATAAAATCCATGCACTGTGTTTATGTTGGGAATGATCCCCTTTCACAAAGTCAGAACAATATTTTAACAACAAAAAATGGGTGACATTTTGGGAATCTGCAATATAAAAAAAAAAGCTATTGCTGATATGAATGCAGAAAGGGGGAGTTTAACATAAGAGTAGCCCATAATAGGGACGTTAAATTTAGATTAATTAACTAATCGAATAGTCGACAGGATTTCTATCAACTATTCAATTAGTTAATGAGGGCACCTCTGTCCCTGCTGGGCTCTTGCTACAGTTGAAAAGCGGAATCCCAGCAGGGAGTGTAGGGCCAGCAGGAGACTCCCAGGGCTCTTGCACATTTGAAAAGCAGAATCACAACAGAACCGGTACAACTGCAGTCCCCACTCGCGCCGTTTCCCACTGTGCCTGCGAAGATGGTGCCGGAGGGAATTGGCTTTTAAGCTGGCTCCCCCAGCACCAGTTCCTGCTCCCCCCCTTGCTGTCTCTCTCTGACAGAGGAAGCAAGGAGGGAAGCGACTAGTCGCATCACTTGTCGACTGTCCGATGAGCTTACATCCCTAGCCCATAATTAGAAATGATAAGAGTCTCAGCAATTCCACAAGACAATTTCTGGGCCTTTTAAAAACCGAGGAAAATTTTCAAAAAGGTGTTAAAATACCATTAAGGGTATCAACTTCACCACTCAAAAGTTAAGACACGTGAGAATTAAGATTGCTGAGGAACCTTGTGTTGCCTGTAATATGCTAGTCTTTAGCTACATGATATCAGACTATTTCTACATGACCCCGTCCTATTCAGTGCACAGCATAGACCTGCTCTGGGCATGAATCAGGGTTACATAATGCAGAAGGCTGTTGTCTAATGGACCTTGCCTTATTTATGAGAGGTCTGAAGTCACGTAGTGAATGAAGCAGCAGACTGAAGGGTAAGAAGGGATAGTGTCATGGTTAAAGTTGCAGAATGGCTCCCTGGCGAACAAGAGTCTACTAGGGATGTGAATGGTTAACCAGTAAGTGGTAGGGGCTAGAGCAGCTTCCCACCTGAGCCAAGGGCAGCCCAGCCCAGCCCTATAAGATAAGGGCTGCTCTCATCCAGATATGATCTCTTCGAGTCTGATATAGAGTGAAGTAAAAAATCCTAAAAGGAGCATGGTTGGTTCTTTCAGTCATTTGTGGAAGAAACGTGATGATATGGGGGCTGTATTTCTGTTACATATCATGTTCATGGCCTAAATGATAATGCAGCATAGAAAAGATTACTAGTGCTAGTCTCCAATTCTTCCTTGCTCTCTTACCTCCAATAAGTATTGTACTAGGTTTATCTACCATGCGTGGAACATGATGCAAGAAGAGAATGGTCACAGGTTTTATCACATCCTGAACAATAAATGGACTTTCTTCCAGTGAGTTCCCCTCACATTCACATGAGAGTTACTTACTCTGATCTGCTGGAAGAAAAGAGACTGATATTTATTTTCCAATTATTGGGAGGCACTCCCATTCCATTGCGAGGGATACATTACATGGAGTCTACACAGAATAAACAGATGTAATAATGACAGCCTTTAAACAAATGCTAAAGCTGACATCTTGAGTGCTAAGCAATAAACAAGCAAAAGTATAAGACCTGTATGTCTGAACTACCTGAGTGCTTCTCCTATCCCTCCCATCTTAAGTACTACTGAATGATGCTCAGTTTTATATAGCTAAACCAGAGCTTAAAATCTAACCTCATTTTTGTTTTGATCTTTCAGGCTCTCCATTTAATTAATTGTGTTGATCATAGAATTTACAACTGACATGTGTTTATAATATTCTCCCCTCATTTTCCACATTAACTATACATTTTACACAGTGTCTTATTTCAATATTAGTATACCACTAAAAATGGCCTTTTAAAAAGCTTGTTCCTTATTTTAAGGGGAAATCCTCTTATGTACTTAAATGTTGTTAAAAACAGGAAATGAATTATAGTAAGCCATTTCAAAACAGTTATATACACTCAAAATCTGTTTTAACATTGCAGCACTGGAAAAAGTCCTTAAAATACCAGCTTTAGCAGATACCTACAACGAGTATTTTTTCTAGCTATGCATCATGCCTCCCAAATTGCTAAGCATGGCACAAAAGAAACACTCTAAGCAATAGAAAACCAATTAGCAACAGCCAAAACCAGCATTTTCATAATGCCAAAGCACTTTACACTTGGAGCCTACTGCAAGGAAAATTAGGATTGTATGATCATCATCAGGAAACTTGATCTCTGTAAATCACTTGATGTAGAAAACTGATCACAGTCAAGGTTCCTCTTTACTTCTTGCTACATGTATAGAACACAATTGCTCATCCTACATAACATAAAAAAAAAAGGACAGGTGTGGGGGGAAGGTTAAGGAAAACAATCCACATTTTCCCTGCCAAGAATTTTGCAGGACTCTAAAGGCAAGGAAAGAGTGATATTTTGATGGCATTAGAAATTTGTTCACTCCTGCTAAATTAGAAATGTTTTCTACCAGATGGACAGCTGAAACTACATTCATCTCTAGCCTTGAGAAAAATTCCAGAAGACAAGCTAATTAACTTCTGCAAATTACAAAACCTAATCCCTTGGCTCCATGTTTCTTCAAGTTGGGAGTACTGAAGAGGCAAAATGCTCCACCTATTACTTCTCTAAGTAAGAGATGACAGAGATGGTCCCCATTACAAATGTTTGCTCAGGTGGGACACGAGACCATAAGTCACTTCTCAACTGTAATGGGGCAAAAGTAAATATGGTAGTAATAAATACTAGAAAATGTGTCCAGACATGAGCGACTATCAAGAGTAACAAAGGGCTGAGAATCTTGATGGAGCACATTTCAAAGTCAGAAAGTAACTTGTAATTCAATGGAAATAAAACTAGGTTAGGAAAATGTATTATCTTAAGGTTGTCTTTTCTTGGTTTTTAATTCTCCTTCCTTTTAATCTCTTCAATCTTTTCTTGGGAAATTTAAAAATTAGATCAAAAAAATTAGAACAAAACATAGTAAACGTGGTTCCAAGAGCACTGGGAAGTTCCACAATTCCATCTAGTGACAACATGACTGTATCTGATGTCTCACCAATTTCACCTACAGCATTAACACCCTACGAGAATTTACCAAGCATGCGTATGGTTCCAACATACACAAGGTAAGACTTGAGGTTTATTCCAACCACAAACTTTCAAAGGAGCTGCAGCTATGAAAGCTTTTGAGAGCAAGACACACAAAGGATTCTGAAGAAGGGGTACAATCAACCTGTAACCAGTCAGGACCCCTGTGAGTTTGCTACCCAATGTGTTGAGACCCCACTGAGCCAGTTTTCCCTGCCAGCTTGGGTCCCCAATGCTCTGTCTTCTTGACTCAGACATGCTAGCCTACTGCAACACAGACACAGGGTACAGGCCATGCCCCCAAAGCTTCAGCCCTTAACTGAAAACAGCTCAGCAAGATACCCATCTCCAGCACTCAGATACCCAGCCCCACTGGGAGCTGAACCCTGGATAAATCTGTCCTATGCTAACAGATCTTTATGAATTTAAAACAGCAGAGAATAGTCCTGCAGCACATTAGAGACTAATACAAAATACAGATGATATCATGAACTTTCGTGAGCACAACCTACTTCAGATGAAACTGAAGAGTGAATGAACTGAAGAGATCTGTATGGTGTAAGTTCATGAAATTCGCCTTCTTTCCCAATGTATAGATGCACAGACTCCTTGCCTTCCCAGGTAACAATTACTGACACTAGACTTATCAAACAAAACCGATGGATCAAATATAAAAAGTTAGGATGTAAGCAGTCAGCGCACAGAACAACACAGGTTACTAAACAAAATAAAACAGAACACGTAAGCAAAGCCAAATACTCTAAAGAAACCAGATACATGTGAAAGCGATGAGGAGTCCTGTGGCACCTTATAGACGAACAGATTTATTGGAGCATAAGCTTTCGTGGGCAAAGACCCACTTTCTCAGATCTGAGAAAGTGGGTCTTTGTCCACGAAAGCTTATGCTCCAATAAATCTGTTTGTCTATAAGGTGCCACAGGACTCCTCATCGCTTTTGCAGATTCAGACTAACACGGCTACTCCTCTGATACAGTTACATGTAATATCCCAAACTCAGAGTTGTTCTAATAAGCGTCTTTCACAGAGTGGAAAGCCTTCTAGCCTGAGCTGAATCCTTCCCCTAGTTCAGTCTTAGATGTTTCCTGCAGTCATCTTGGGTGGGATATTCAGAGAGAACTGACAATGCAGATTACCTCACTCTTAAATAAGTTTTGCATAAGGCAGGAATCCTTTGTGTTCAGTATGAACTACCCCTCTGTCGTGTGGAATAATACAGCATTCCAAAATGGATGCCATCATCAGATGACATGGCCACGTCTTGGTAGGAGCCACCGTAGTTGGAGTTAGCAAGGGATGTGATGAACAACAAAAAGGGTTTCCATGGGTATTTCAGGAAAAATGTGTGACCCTTCCTGAATGGGGGAGGCAACCCAGTGATAATGTGGAAAAAGCTGAAGTACTCAATGCTTTTTTTGCTTTGGTCTGTGAAGACAAGGTCAGTTCCCAGGCTGTTGTACTGGGCAGCACAATATGAGAAGAAGGTAAGCAGCTGACGGTGGTGAAAACACATTAAGGACTGTTTAGGAAAGCTAAATTTACACAAGTCAATCAAACCAGATACAATACATCCGATGGTGCTGAGGGAGTTGGCTGATGCCACTGGCGATTATCTTTGAAGACTCGTGGCAATCGGGGATGATCCTAGACTATTAGAAAAAAGGCAAATATAGTACCCATCTTTTAAAAAGGAGGAGACTCTGGAAGGAGAGGAGACTCTGGAAAACTACAGATTCCGCCTCTCCTCGATTCGCAGATATATCATGAAGCAGAGCCTCAAGGAATCCATTTTGAAACACACAGAGGAGAGGAAGGTGCTCAGAACAGTCAACAAGGATTCGCCATGCCTGACTTTCTGATTGCCTTCTATGTTGAGATAACTGGCTCTGTGGATATGAGGAAAGCAGTGGACATGATGTACCTTGGCTTTAGCAAAGTTTTTCATATGGTCTCCCATAATACTCTTACCAGCAAGTCAAAAAGGTATAGATTGGATTAAGGGACTACAGGGTGGATAGAAAGCTGTTTAGATCATCTAGCTCAGTGAACAGCGATCAACAGCTTGCGGTCTACTTGACACCTGCTATCAAGAGGAGTGCCCCAGGGGTCAGTCTTGGGACCAACTGTGTTCAACATCTTCATGAATTGTCTGGATGATGGGACGGATTGCACCCTCAGTGAGTTTGTGGGTGACACTATGCTGGGGGGAGAGGTAGATGTACTGGAGAGTAGAAATAGGGTCCTACAGTGGCATAGACAAATTGGGCCAAAAGAAATCTTATAACATTCAACAAGAATAAGTGAAGAGTCCTACACTTAGAACAAAAGAATCACACTGATACAGGGTAAGGACCGACTAAGCGGCAGCTCTGCAGAGAAGGATCTGGAGATTACAGAGGATGAGAAGCTGGATCTAACTCAACAGTGTTGTCCGTGTTGCCAAGAAGACTAACGGCATCGTGGGCTGCATTAGTAAGAGCATTGCCAGCAGATCAAGGAAAGTGATTACGCCTCTCTATTTGGTATTGGTGAAGCCACATCTGAAGTACTGCCTCCAGTTCTGGGGCCCCCACTGCAGAAAAGGTGTGGCCATACTGGAGAGAGTTCGATGAAAGGCAACGAAAATGATTAGGGGGTTGGGGCACATGACTTATGAGGAGCAGCTGAGGGAAATGGGCTTATGTAGTCTGCAGAAAAGTGAGAGGGGACTTGACAGTAGCCTTCAACTACCTGTAAGGGGGGGCTCCAAAGATGATGGAGCTAGGCTGTTCTCTGTAGTGGCAGATGACAGAAGAAGCAGCAATGATCTCAAGTTACAATGGGGGAGGTCTAGGCTGGATATCAGGAAAAACAATTTCATAAGGAGAGTGGTGAGGCACTGAAACGATTTAACTAGGGAGGTGATGGAATGTCCATTCTTAAAGGTTTGTAAGGTCAGGCTTCCAAAATCCCAGACTGGAATGATTTAGTTGGGGGTCTGTTGTGCTTGGATCAGTCAGTTGGACAAGATGGACTCCTGAACTCTCTTCCAATCCTAATTTTCTAAGATTCAGTCACAGAAACGAGAAGTTGGTAGCATTGCCTTGAGACAACAATTAAGTTAAATGCTGGCACAAGCTTCCACACCACAAGCTTCCGCACCAAGCTTCCACACCTAACCATGCCATTCCAGTCCCAAGTCTCTATGGAACACACATTCTGACAAATAAGCCAATTTATTTCAAATGACATGGTGATTTTGAGACAGAACGAGAAGCAATAACCCAGATATGGTAATTTGGGAATGAATTTGATCTTCCATCTCCAGAGATGCATTCAACTCCTCACCTCTGAGCACAACGCACGTCCTATCCAGGTGCAGGGCAATCTAGGATTTGGTTTGGTTTTTTTAAATGGTGATGTAGATTACTTATCCTGTCTCCAAAGCTGTTCTACAAGTCTGCAGGATCCTGGCCTGCAACATAAAACAGTTTAATATATACTTCCGGGCAGAGGGGGAGGGGGTTGAAGACAGTTAAATCACCTTTAGTTTTCAATACAGCTGCATTAATAATACTGTAGCATTACCTAACGTTAATTAACATCAAAATACAAATTAAGATCTTGCCATCCCTTCTTCACTCCTGTGTTATATAAGAGTTCAGACTAGATAAAAGGGATGTAAAATCCCGGTTATTTAGTAAACCAGTTACAATTTGATCAAATCTTTACCAATTAGATGGGGCCTGCTCTGCCCAGGTTGGAGAATCCCCCACCCTCAGTTAACTGATTAACTATTCACATTCCTACTAGATAAGCACAGTGGTTCCTTCTGGCCTGGGAATCTATTAAACTATGTCAGTAATCAGTTGTAACTCAGTGCTGTAGTCTGATAAATTCTTGAGAATCCTGCACCTGAGTCATATCTTGGCATGGAGAAGAGGAGGGCACAATGTACTTTTCTTCACTGCATTTCCATACTCAGTGTTTTTATTTTAAAAGCTGGGCAAGTATTACGGCAGACATTTATAACAATGTGTTTTTTGTTACTATAAGTGTCACTCAATGCTATTTCACATGTTAGAAGAATGGGCCTCTCTCAAGATAATGAATCATTTAGTATAAACAGGTACTCATTTCCTATGTAAAGGACTACCATGGGGAAAAGGTAGTCATATTTTGAAGTGAACTACAACTGTTAATGTCAGTTTATTTTGCATTTATTCTACTAGCAGAAATATTTCCAACTCAATTCAGAAGAACTGAGCTGAAACTGGCCAGAAGTTTATACTTCTTCAGTATGAAATGGACCTGTACTGAAATTAACCACTCCTCCATTTTCAAATCAAGGTTTTTAAATTAGGCATCTAAAAACATATTAAGAAATCTAAATAAAATTGCTATCATTTCACACGTGCCAAGTGACACAGGCAAACAAAGTCAATGGAAGCTGCAAGTGAAAATCAAGGACCTATGATGTCTAAATGTTTAAATTCCTAATTTTTTCTGCACCACTTTCAAAATAATAACCTATCACTTCAGTATCTGTAACTGGATATAGTGATTCTGCTTCGACACATTTCCGGATAGATTAATCTAATCCACTCCCTTAAGGAATCTGGGATGTTGTTATTTTAGGGCATTAGATTGTTCTTTAGCAAGGGTAGAATATCCTCCAAGATCTCTCTTTTCCCTTCAAATTCCACCTCCTAACTTTCTCACCAAAAAGTCTGTTTTGATGTAACTCAGCCAGCATAGGAAAGTCCTTCCACAGCTAATCAGCATCTCACCTTATGCACCACAGAAAAGAGATCACTTAAAAGACTTAGACTTCAATTCCCTGCTTTTCCAGACCACCTGAGCGTCAGGAAGAGACAACTTTCTCTCCCATCAGCTAGACCAGTGAATCTCAACTCGTTTCAGTCCATGGACCACCAGGCCAATCAAAAAATTTCCATGGACCACCTCCAGCACACGTAGCACAGGACGAACAACACAGCAACTGCTCAGCACAATGGCGGCAGCTACACTGATGCTCAGAGCCTCAGATAGAAATTACTGGCAATATAACGCGGTTGCGTCCTAGGTGACACTATGGATGACACGCTGCATGCTCGTGAACATGGCGTAAAACAGCCAAACAGTGGCACCTGCTCATGACGTGTGACTTTGGACAATGTTTCTGTTGACCACCGAAAAAGTCACCATGGACCACCAGTTGAGAACCACAGAGCTGTGTTACTTCAAATACAAACACCACAAACCAGAAGTGAACAAAAAACATTAAAAAGAGAAAGTTCAAGCACAGATCAGGGACAGCATTCTCAAAAAACCCCAGTACCTTCCTCTTTGTGGGCAAGCAAACAGGGGGGCCTGAAGCATTGCCTTTTCACTTCACCTGAGGTTGCCTTCCTCTCCAACATTAGCTGAACCCTCCCCCACCTCCATCTACTAGGTTTTGATCTCCTGCTAGTAAGCCTCTGGCAAAGTACGCAAGACTTTGGGATGTATTTGCAGATGGCAAGCATATTAATCATGCTGGCAAGTAGGCTTACTCATCAGCCTAATATATATTGAATAGATTTTTCAAGCTCTGAACATAATGAATGCCCATATATAATTATAACCAATAAATCATTTGAAATAACAGTGTTTTATCACTCCCTCTAATCTGCTAATCCAGATTAGATGTCAGAAGTAGGAAATACTGAGGAAACATGCTCAATTCAGATGAGGAACAATGTTCTAGTTCCTACTACTTTGGGGGGGAGCTCACTATGACCCAGTCTGGCAGAAGAATAAAAGGGAACAAATGAAGTGACTGCTGGCTATCTGAATTCCCAACTCCACTGAAAAAAAAAAGTCACCCAGAGTTTCACTTTCATTTAAAATCTCCCTTGGCCTCTGCCCTGAAGCTGGAAAGGATGGAATCCACTGCCTTGATTGTATCTGGGAACCTGTCCTGGTGCAGGAAGCTAGTGTTTCAGTGGAATACAGGGCAACCACAGTGACACTTAGAACCTAAGTGGAGACCTAGTTACCCAAAAGTATGGACTTCACTGAGAAAGGGCTGTCATTAGCCATTCCCTCTGATATCGATACAACATAAAACTCCTTGATGCAGAAGAGCTACCTGTGACCATCAAGCCCTTAGTATATTACAGTCAGGCTGCTAACAATCCATAACCTGGGCTCTTACCCAGGTTTAGCCCAACCCTCCCATCATCAACAAAATACAATCTGTGAGCCATGTTTGGCAGAGCTTTATGTGCGGGTTGGATTACTGAGTTTAGCATTGAGCTGGGGGGAAGGGATAGAATCGGAGATCTGCTCTAACATGAGTTGAAACCTGCCCATTTTGCTATAAGGATGCAGGCAAAAGGCTAACACACATTTCAATAACTGGTCCTCCAGCACCCTGCCCACAATTCTCCCTGCAGCACACACACTCTTTGGCAACTGACAATGTCGCAGCAAAAAAAGCCATGGCACATGCCCCCAACACACATGAACATGAAGAAACAGTGGAGACATAGTAACAGGTGGGGCTTTGCCATAGTGATGTTTGTACCCATACAAAGCTAATCTAGGTGCCAATCACCGGGTTATCTGTGCTGTGAAGCCATTCCCTAACTACCTTTTATTGATAAGGTCACTATCCACTATGAATCTGAGGTACTGCTTGTGACTGCCCAGGGAGAGGAAAGGCTCTCTAAGTTGGAGTTTGCACGAGTGGCGTTTACTACCCAGGTTTGAAATACCCACTGCGGACAAGACCTGACCCTATGGAATGTCAGTAAAAGAGGTACAGGTATGCCCACAAGAGCCTTCACCTCTTCCTTGGAGGCTTCCTAGAAAGAGGAGAGGGGGTTGGTTAAAGCACTTTGAACAAGTCATCTCTCTGAAATAGGACTAGATCAAAGTACATGAACAAACTTAACATGTCAGCAGGGTGCACACCGATAGCTAGCCTACTGCAGAGTCCCACCCCAGCTTACCACTGCCTAATTCAGGGGTGGGGAACCTAAGGCCCAGGGGCTGAACGCAGCCCCCAACTTGCTTAGATCCAGCCACCAAGGCTCAGGGCTCCCACTCAGCATTGGGGAGCCCACATTGGTTCTTCCAGGTCCCCTCCCCACTGTCCTCCCATGGGGCTGGCGCATACAAAATCTACTAGCCTGGGCCTGCCTAGGCTCTGATATGCAAGAGGAATGTGGGGAATGTCTCTTTCCTTCTCAGTCACATTACTGAGGGTGGGGGGGGGTTTCCCCTTTTTGCTTCTCACTTATGTGTAGCCCCCAAATGATTTTTTTGTGGGTCACTGGCCCCCAACCCAAAAAAGGTCCCCACGCCGGCCTAATTGTTGGTATGGACAAACCAGAGACACTGACAAAGGAGCTGGGGTGCCAAAAGTGCACACAGCAGCCAAATGGAAAAAAATCTGACAGATTTCAACTTGGGAGTTATCCAAACTGAAAACGGAAGCAAAATTACATTCGTAGCCCCAAAGTAGATGCAGAACTGCAGAATAATGGCAGGAAACCTGCTTTTTCACTTGAGAGGTTCACAGCACTGAAATCAGATCCATCTCCCACTGGATCAAGGGCTCAAAGTGCTATAGGAAGACGGTTTTCAAAAAAATCTCGCCTGAATCAATAATCCAACAGATCCCAAGGTACTGCAGTTGGGGGTTCTCCACTGATGACTGTTCTGAGTGCTCTAACATCCACTCCTCCCAGGCCTTCAAGAGTCATCCTGTTGACTCTTGGTGCTTTATCTAGTCACAACCAAATGGTACCCCCATGCCGACAACTGAGGTTGCCAGCCCAAACCAGAGGTGGCCCGTTCTTTTCAGGACCCTTAAGATCCAAGAAGTCCAACCTTACTGGGTTCCAGCTAGAGCTGACATCAGGATCCTTGTCAAAAAAAACCTCTACCACCATATGGCAACACTGAACTACCAGACACGCTATTAGCAGCATCTGAAGAACTCTGACTTTAAATCAGTGGAATACCATCTGGCAGTTCCTCATAGGGCATCTTTAATAGAGGATGGTATTTCAACCTAGAACTCTGCATCAGGCATCGAGGACGGCAGAGTCGCCTTTCTGTAATTCTGAGATTGATCAACTACCTCGTAAGAGTTGGTTTTTGAGGAGAAAACAGTTGGGGCGGAGTAGTGGAATGCATTATTCCATAAAGAGCCCATTTTCAGTCACACTAAATGTACTGCCTTTTGAAAAAATTATTCAGGTTTTTAGAAAGCAAGAGACAACAGGGAAGGGGCAAACATGCCCTACGATAAAAAATACTGATGAGGTGATGTCCTTTGAATAAATTTATGAAATAAGCCATGATATACTGCACCAAAAAGCTGAATTGCATTAAAGAAGCTCTGAAAGCATGCTGACAGTTGTGAGCTTTTGTGGGTATGTGATGAGTCAGAGGTGAAGTAACTACCTTCAGTTGACAGGAAGGAGAAAATTTCAGAGAAGCAGCCAGAAGCTGCATAATAAAGGCCTTGTTAGACCAGTCACATCTCCTGCCCTCAAGCACCTGCCAGCTGCCCTCATTCTTGCTCACACAAATGTTCAGTACAAAAGAGAGAGGATGTATATGCCAATCTCCACTATGAAAAGAATTTATCACATTTTAAGTTATATTTAAACCACTCATAACTACTTACTGGCTGCCTACTTTCAGCTGCATTTCTTCAGTGTGACACAGATAAACTTTACAGATATTGTTCTCAATTGATCATGCAATAAAATATTAAATATGCCCGCATCTGCTTGTTACTATGCTTAGATACTACAGCGATGGAATCTATGGAAAACCTTAAGATAAATAACTGTCTAGCATTAGCATGACATTGTTTTTAATCAACTTCAGCTCACAGGTCACAACTAAAACTGTACCAAACCAATCAGCAAACATCAAACATCAAACCTAAAGATAGAACACCCCATTCGCAGAGTAGGAAACTTACTTACATTTTCTGACTTGTTGCAGATACTTTTTAGTTAACCCTGTTCTCTTTCCAGAGGGATTGAGAGAGTATTTAACCTCTGGTCTTCTATTTAATTGTGTCACCAATGGCAGAATTACCCTAATACAAATGATAACATAACAGAACGACAACCAAGACCAGGGTTCATTGTGCTAAGCACAGTACAAACACATAGTAACCTTCAGGACCCAAAAGCTTATAATCACGGAGACAAGACTGCAGTGAGAAGGGAAACAGAGGCAGGGAGATGCCCAGTGTCATACAACCGACCTGGGGTAGAGCCAGGATTCCTAAGTATTATCCAGTCAGTCATAGTGGCTTTCATAAAACTCAAGATTATTTTTAGGTCAACTGCCATCATTAATAATTCAGATTTGCATTAAAACTATTATTCTACACTCTAAGGCCTTGTCTATACTGAGAGATAAGGATGATTTTCTGGTACCCGATTTTGTAAATGTGTGCAAGAATTCGAACATAGTGTGTCCGCAGTCAGGTGGCTGTCAACTTTGAGATGCACTATGGATAGCTCTCTATCAGTTCCTGCCGCCCCTTTGCATTCTGGGTTATGCTCCCGGAGCCCAATGGAACCAAAATTGGGCAGTGGGTGGTTCTGGATACATATCTTCAGCTTCTCAGAATGCATTTTTCTCCTCCCTTACCTTCCGCTTGAAAGCAACAATATACAGTCTTTTCATGTCCTTTTCCCCCGGCTAGCTGTGCAGATGCCATGGCAAGTAAGCATGGAACACTTCAGGGAACAGCAAAGTATTGTGTCCCCACGTTTCAAGTGCATCCCCTTCAGCAGCATTTTCCTCCACTGTCTTAATCGCTCTCTGTGCACATGGGCAGATTGCATTTGTTCCTTGAACATCTCAGCCCTAGTACATTTCCCCTTTGGATACATGCTAGTTGAACAGTTGGTGAAGCAGGGGGAATGTGCACTCGCTTCTGCACCCGCTGTATTGAAAAGCGAAGGGCAGACTTTACAGGAGATCCACTGTCAAGCATAAAACCTCATCTCTTAGCATAGAAGACAATAGAGATGTATTATGTACAAGGCCACAGTTACGCTTTTAAGCGCCCACTATGCAGCAGGTACACTACAAGAATCTTAGGGAGCAGCTGGACTCCATTTGGTGGCGGGCATGCCAAGGAACAGGCTCAGCTAGAGCCTGCCAGGAGAAGGTAGTCTGGCCTTGGCGGCAGGGCATGTCAGGGCTCATGTGGCGACCAGATGTTTAGCACCCCATTTACCGGGAAAGCACAACTTTCCCTTCCTGCAGGAACATGTGGATGGGTGGGAAGGAGTGAGGAATCTGGGCACTGCACCAGGACAGGGGCTCAAGCCATGCTTCACTGGGTATGGGCAAATGGAGGTTTACTGCAGAGGCATCAATTAATAACTTCTCCTCCTTCATCCAGGTTGCCATGCGCAATATCTGTCTTCTCCGAATCACAGTGATAGGGAGCTGATGCGGACAACGGACCTTATGCTGCAATGATGCAAGACTACTTACTGCTGGCTAGGCATGGAAAAGCCAAATACCCTATTTCATACTGTGAAGGATGGAATAAGGCAGACCTCCCCAGAAATCTTGTGAGAAGGATTAAAGAGTTCCTCTACGCGAGTTTTATGGAGATGTGCAGGAGAGGATTCCTGCTCCTTCTCCAGACATGTCAACAAGCTATTCCAGGCAGCCCCCACTGCTTGGCACAGTGGCTGCAATAAATCATACCCAACTGCTTTAACCCACTTTTGCTTTGGCGCAAAAGCACGCCAGTGTAGACGCAGCCTTTAAGTTTAACAGGTTAACCAATTAAGTGGGATCCCTCACAAGGGGGCCAGCAGCCCCAAGCACCCACTCCCACTTGGGGCTGCCGGCAAGAGACCCACTCCTGCTCCTCCACCCCACATGCAGAAGGGCAGGCTCCCACTCTCATCCCCCCTCCACCCCGCACACAGAGGGACCAGCTTCTGCCCTTCCTTCCCATGTAGAGTTTTCTTGAGTCTGCAGCCAGCCAGCTCCAGTACTGCTACTGTCAATGGCATATCCAAGGAGCAGTAGAGTGAAATTTACAACACACTGATGAGATTTACTGCAGTTAAGAAGCCAGAGGGCAGCTGTAGAACTGTTAATCATATCTATTACCATTTAAGAACGTAAGCGTTGCAGCTTGTCATAGTGGAAGAGGAACCCAACAGAATGATGATGGGGAAGGATTGGTGAAAACCTTATACCTCCCCCTGCACCCACAGAGCCTCTGCGTTGAAGGGTATAGACGCAGAAACCCACATGTAACAGCCAGGATGCTCTGGAGGTGGTGAAGAGACAGGAAGTATCTTCCTCAACAGTGAGAGCTTCACATTTATCTGATAACTACTTGCAAGAAGCGGACACAAAATACAACATCCCAATTAGACTCCAGGAAAAAGACACAACAACTTCTCCCTTTCCAATAGCTGGGAATGATAGCTGGACTTTGCTGAGGGTTTCACTGACCTTTGTGGGAGAAAAATCAAATAACTCCAAGTTGTGTCTAAGGGGGGGACCGTGCAGGAAATCAAAACTCTCTAAAAGAAAACTGCTGCAAGGGTTAAAAGTTTTCCAGGCCTCTCTCCCAGTAACAGAGAGAAATCATCTTAACTCTAATCAAGACCCTTACAATGCCTCCTATCTCAATTCATGGAAACTCCTAGTCTGTCACAAATTATCATGTAAACTCTTGTCTTTGTCACAGTTTGCCATGTAGACTCCTCACTCAGGTTCTCATGTGCCTTTGTACTGTAAAACTGACTTCTAGCACTCCTGGTGTGAACAGAAACATCTCAGAGTCCTTCTGCTGAGACTTTGATATGTTAAAGAAAACAAATCAACAACTAAACTGTCTGAGCATACTGTATAAAGGATCCCTGAAACTGTGTCTCAGGGCTGCTGCTGCTGCTCTCACTCTGGTAGCTGTCAGCCTGCATGCATGCATAATAGTTTTCCTTATAGAATTCTCTCCTGCCTCACTGCTTTGACCTCCAGCCTCGGACCCTTCTGGGGACTCTGTACCCCAGGGGAGCGAGATTTCCCCAACACCTTCATAGCTAACTCTGGCTAGCATGTATGAAATTTTGAAGGCTGGTTCCTCATACTGCAGCTGGGAAAACAGAAAGGAAGTGTCTTGTCTAAGGATACGCAGCTGGAGATAGAACTAACATCTCCAAACTCCTAGTACCAGGGTCTACACTCTAGACTAGCGAACTTGAATGCAGACCATAAAATGTAGGCCAATATCAAATTCAGTTACCATAATTGACTTTCTATGAAATCTTGCTTGAAGATTTCAATCTTGTTCAATGGAAAGCCTTGAAGTAGTACAAAGTTAGCTCATTCTACTTAGAACATGATCCAAGTCCTAAAAATTGCCAGTTCACTATCTGAACATTTTAATGCCAATATATTTAACACACCATACTTTCATGAAAATGCATAATGCAAATATTAAACAGTTACTTTTCATCATAAACTACAAGGATACAAAAAACACCAACCCTAGACAGAAAAGTATCTTAAGAATCCTTAGTCCGACTAACGCGTGCTCTAGTGACGTTCAATTGTAATTTATGCATAATTCTTATTTATGGCATGGTAATATCTTCCAGACACCAATGGACAATTGCAGACTTATATTTGCGAGTCACTTACAATATTTTCAAGAAACCACTACCTAGTTAACTTGAGAGATTCAAAGGAATATACTGAAAGCTTGTACTCTTTTAACCTTCTTACTGCTCCAACTAGGGTCTGCTTTCATAAAGAGAAAAAAGAGCAGTGAAACTGATCACTGTAGTTAAGGTTTTGGAATGATCTCTTCAATGGAAAGCTTTACAATTGTCTCTCTGAGGATTTGGATTTACCCTGCTTGAACTGCCAACGATATTCTTAATTAAAGTTACATTTATATTGCCTTGTACAAGTCACAAATACTTGTAGCTCTTTGATTTTATACCTTGAGGAGTTATAACATAGCTTGGAAGGAGAGTGATCATTTGACTGGACGAAGTTAGTTCCAGTCCTACAAACTATAAATCATCTTCCTGTCCAACCACTACTGCTTAAAGCGTGTGTCATTTTACAAAATGGCACTGGTAAAACTGCTTTAGATTATTTTCAATCAGCGATGGGCAACCTAGGCGAATGAGTGGGCCACATGATTGCCATAACCAAGACAGTCTCCTGGGATAGGGTAGTTTTGCTAACTGCACTTGCCTACCTTAGAATTTGCTGGGTGTGCCCACTGCACAGTAACAGTACTTTGACTGGATATAGAGAGTACATGGCTCTCGCAGTCAATGCTGTGTGCAATTTCAGCTCATGTGCACTTACTTTAGGTGCGTATCACTTCAACAATACCGGTAGGAAAAAACGACATGGGCATGCCTGGGCAATGGTAAACAGAATCTCTCACAGGACACACACAGAACCCAGAAGGACCACCTGCCGCCTTGCATATTGCCCACCAGTGCTTTATATCCTTAACTATAAATTACTTAAATAGGACTTCCCAACCCACTATATATGTTAGCGCTATTAAGTGGACAGAGGGGATCTTAGGCAATTAATTTTTAGTAGCCCGACACCTCCATAATCTAACTCAATTGCTTCCACTTCCATGCCTCTGCTACCCTCCTCCTTCTCTCCCCACCTGTGCATTTTGATCAGATGTGTCAGTATACAAAGTGATGCTTAGGTCCTAGCCCAAGTCTCCAGCATTAGCATTTTCATTCACGCCACTACTTGGCGAGACCCTTTGACATTGGTGTGGTTGAATGGCCACATCCAAATAAACCATTTGGGTGTGGTTTTCTTTTTTAAAATAAGCCCTTTAAAACATTGCTGCTGTAACAGTTAGGATACATGTTCCAAAAACCATGATTTATCTTCATTGTGGCCACAGCAGAGGCATCAATTAACAATGTGTTAATCTGAAGGAAGAACATACTGACTTTGGAAGCTCAGTCCAGCTCTCAGACAATACCTGAGCACTGAAATTCCAACCAAAAAAAGAATTTGGGAAGAGTGAAAACATAAAAGGCAGGAGAGGGCAAGTACTGGACTAAAAGTAGTTCTCTCAATGGTAAACATTAGAGACACAGTTAGACACACACACACCCTCTCACATGTAAATCCAAATTTCATCTTAGACATGTGGCTGGCATATCTTGCTCACACGCTCAGGGTCTAATCAATCAGATATAGGTAAAGAGGTCCCCCAAGGTCAGCTCTGCAGGGACTCTAAGGTATTTTCCCCTTCCTCCTCATTATGGGATACACAGGGCCTGTTGGGATCATGTAGGCACATCTCACACCTAGTCAGTTTCCTGCCACTGCAAGGACTTACACAGCACCCATCTCTCCTGTGCTGTACCTGCAACACAATGGTTTAGTCCCCTAAGGACTAAATGCTTTATTTACCAGAAGTAACTGGTATCACAATTGGGGTATTTGGGTGAAATGTAATGGCCTGAAATGAGCAAGAGGTCAGACTAGATGATCTAGTAGTCCCTTCTGGCCGTAAGCGCTATAGATTCTCTTGTGAGGAGGACTGGGGGAGCAGATAGAAAAAACACATAAGGAACAAAAGTAGAAAAATAAAGATAGGTCAGAAAACAGGAAAGCGACTTCAACAAACAAAAAAACCAGACAGCGACAACTACACTGAGACAAAGTATAAACGAACCACAAAGCGGTACTGATCCACAAAGGAATTTTCCAACAAAACTACACACTAATGGAAAGCTGCAATATTTGGGTTGCTTACGCTACCAGGGAACGTTACCGAAAAAGAAATCCAGTAAACCCACATACTTACCAAGAATATTTCTGTTACAAAATGTAAGTTTAGGCAAAACTTGACAATTCCATTCCTTCCTTTTGTGCACTTACAGAGAGGCGAAGGGGCCCATGAAGCCCAGAACAGGGGGGGCCCCGGTCCCCCCCCACGGGCTCTCTCCTACCTGGTGACGAGCAGGGCCCACCGGCGCAAGGACACAGGCACAGAGGGCGCGCAGCCGGGCGGAACGGTTCGTGTGTCCCGACGGAAATAGACCCGGCCCGCCCAGCGAGGGAGGACAGGTGTGCCTCCCGCTAGGGACCCCTGCGGCCCCGCCCCGCGCCCGAGGCCCGGCCCGGGAAGGCCCCGGCGCGGTGCCCCGGCCGGGCGGGCTCGAGGCTCTTCCCGAAGGGTCTGGCGG
>JANRFK010004149.1:170122317-170139185 GCA_030068395.1 Apalone spinifera
TTGATCGCAGTCCAAGCGCTGCCAGCGACAAGCCCTAGATACACGTGCACGCTGGTGCCCAGGTAGTACTTTGGGATGTGGTTATGAGGGTTTGCCAAGCCCCCTCCCGGTGCCGTGACAGAGAAGGCTCTCACGTCGCCCTGCGCTATTAGTATTTAGCGAGTGCCGTCCAAGTGCCAGGTGAGCGACGAACTCGGCAGAGCTGGCTCCTTCCACGGGTCCCTCACAGCTTAATGGTTTGGCTTGCAAGTGTCTGACGGGTGCCGCAGACATCTCTGCCTGGAGTTTGTAGGATGAAATCCACCAGAGGGACACAATGAAGGGACCAAGGACAGAGCACAGAGGACCTGGAGGAGGAGCAGGAGAAATGGAAAGTCACTAAGGGGGAAATGCTGGAGGAGAAATTGGAGTCAAAGGAGACCCAAGCACAAGCCAGAGCCACGAGAGCCCCACCGGCGTGGGAATGGCTGCGCCAAAGGCAGTGGAAATAGAAGGAAAAGGAGACGGGCAGTAATCATGACGACTAATACTAATTCAAACCAGCGCTGCGTTAGCTCGTGTGCAGCTCTTCTTATTCCTGGATCTCCACGTGCTTTACAAGAAGGATGAGACTCACAATCCTTTAGGACAGAAACAGCCACAGCAAGACACTGCTCACAACAGACGTTCACCCCAGCACCGGCGTTTCTAGGGGGAGCCAGCTCGTCGTGCCACGGAGAAGATAAAGTCAGAAGGAAGTTTGCTGGCCTAGTCCAGTGGCCTGCCCCGTGCACAGCTACTGTATGAATGGAGGCCCCAGAGCCATTCCATTCCACAGAGAGGAGCAACTGCATCTCGACTCGTTAGCTCTCCTTCCTGCAGGGGTCACCAGCGCAGCATCACAACCTCGGTAGGCTGCTACAATGCCAGGAGACGCCAGGCAGCGGCAGCCGGAGCCCGGTGTCCTGCGAAGGAGAACTCTGACCCAGCACTGGGTCTGCCAGGGACGTAGGATCTCCAGCATCCCTGTCTCTGCCCACGGCTGCTCCCGCTGCGGGGCAGGTGTCCTGTGTAGCACTGGTTGGGAAATTTCCAACTTTGCATTTTTAATCCGAAAATGCAGAGTTGTTGCAACTGGGACAATTGTGGGAAAGAGCTGGTGCGCATGATTTGTTTTTTCTTCTCAGAATTTGTTGAGAGTTTAGAATTTGTTGTAATGTTTTGTTCCTGCACTTTCTAAACAGAAAGTTCTGGGTCTCTGGTTCAGATCGATTTTTGGTTTAGAAAACTATGCAAAAAGTATAGTTTTAAAAAAGTAAAATAAACAAGCATGGTTGAAATTAAAACAAAATATTTAGATTGGTCTAAGCAACAATTAATTTGCATTTTGTTTGTGAAAATGTTCTAGATTTTTATCCTGCCCTTCTTCGCCCTTTCTTCCTCCTTTGGGGATGGGAAAACCAATTGCCATCCAGATCTAGTCCTGGAAGCCAGCAGAGGAGCTAAAGTCACTCTGGAGATGTGTCCATTGCTCCCTCAAGTTTAAATGCACACAGAGCATATCCCCTCCTCCTGTCCCTGCCTTGCTCCTCCCATGTTCAGACTTCCTTAACCAACCTTCTGTCCCAAAAGAGAAGGATTTTCCAGGTGAACCTTCCAAGAGAGTTCAGCTCAAAGCCCAGATTTCCCTACCTACAGCTCAGCGATCACTGCCTTAGCGAGCCATCACTCCACCTCTTATGTACGTGGATGGAAGGAAGTATAGACCAGTCTTCTGTTTGGTCAGGCCTGCAGCATTGGGGACCTGCAAATTACAGAACAAGAACAAACGAAACCAAAACAGAACTCCTAAGGGAGGAAAGGCTCAAACCAGTTGTCACATGTTGTCCATGCAACCATTTGTTAGATGACCTCAAGCACTAAACCAAACCTAAGGGTGAAGCCTGACTTCAAGGTGAGGGCCAGAATCGAGGACATGCAGCCCATTGTGGTTCTGGGGATGGACACTGATGGCACTGTTTACCCAAGAGCCTCATCTGCACTCCAGCACAACAGCGTGGAGCAGTGCAAGTCGCAGTGGTCCACAGCACCCACACTAGCCATTCTGTGCCCACTCCTTGCAATTGTTGCCTGGCCTCTGTACTATTGCAGCTCTCCCACTTGACCTGTTACAGCTCCCTGGATTTTCCCTGCCGCAGACAGATTGTCAGCAGTAGGGATGTAAACGTCTACACACAACTCCCATTGTTCTTGCTGTGTCAAAGTATATCCCAAGATGGAGTTTGTCACCTGTCCATGCATGACTCAGTCCTTTTAGGTAGCAGCCATTGCTCCCATGCTGGTCTGAACCATCACAGAAAAGCTCATCTGATGGGGACTTTGTCAGCGAAGTGCTGCTAGTCACTTGACTAACCGTCTTCTCGCAATAGGCCGCCCGAGCCTCCTGGTGATAGTGCCCAGAGCAAGCACTTGAAATACAAGTAGAGAGCCAATACTCCTAACTTGACATAGAAAAATGATACCTGCACACAAGCAGTAACACGAATCAGTAACTCGTCCGCTTTCTAGAGACATCTCACTGGGCACACTTTGTACAAGATGCGGTGCAAACATACAACAGCGGTTGCAGCAATGATTTGTATGTTCCTATTACAATCCAATAACATCACACTCCCATAGGAAGTGAACGAGGAATCTCTTACGGAGCCTGATTTGCATCTTGGATTAGCATTAGCCATGTCACTGGTTCGAGATTCCACACTCCCCCTAAAGGAGAATAACGCCACACTGGGGAAAAATCTCTTGAAACGGCTTCAGTCAGCAGGCAGCCCGAGTTCCCGTAGCCACCCAGCCAGCACAAAGGCAAAGTCCAGGCCTGGGGGGCTGAGAAGGCCACAGAGCTTCACACTCAGCTGCTGAGGGAAGTGCCCCCTACAGCAGCTTCTCTGACATCAGTGATTCAGCTGGCCCCTCGGCAGCCCCGCCCTAGCCACAGGGAGCATGGGACAAAGTGAGTCACATCCCCTTCCTGGGACACAGACCTGCCTCCTCACCCCTGCAGTGTCCGAGAGTCCCCCACCAGGTTATAAAGGGGCTATTTTCCTAAAGCTGATATGCCGTCCTGTAGGCCACAGCCTGCCCTTTCAGTCACCCTAGTAACCTCCTTCCCTTCCCAGGCTAGAAAGCATTGCTCACGAGCGTACAGCCCCTACAGGGGCAGCCAAAAGCCTTACAGCCTTTCCTGTGAAGCCAGAGCAGCTAGAGCTCCAAAGAGAAGGCAACATCTGTAAGCTGAAACAAAGGCGTTCAGTCCTCTCTCACCCATTTAGAATCATCATAGAGCTGGAAGTGACCTCAGGAAGTCATCAAGTCCAGCCCCCTGCCCAAAGCAGGAGGACCAATCCCAATTAAATCAACCCAGCCAGAACTTGGTCAAGCCGAAACTTAAAACACCTCTAGGGCTGAAGATTCCACCCCCTCCCTAGGTAACCCATCCCAGTGCCTCACCCCACTCCTCGGGAATGAGTTATTTCTAATATCCAACCTAGACCTCCCACACTGCAACTTGAGACCATTGCTCCTTGTTCTGCCATCCGTCACTACTGAGAACAGCCTCTCTCCAGCCTCTCTGGAACCCCCCTTCAGGAAGTTGAAGGCTGCTATCAAATCCCCCCTCACTCTTCTCTTCTGCAGACTAAACAAACCCAAATCCCTCAGCCTCTCCTCGTAGGTCGTATGCTCCAGCCCCCTCATCATTTTGGTTGCCCTCCGCTGGACCCTCTCCAATGCGTCCACATCCTTTTTGTAGTGGGGGGCCCAGAACTGGATACAGTACTCCAAATGTGGCCTCACCAGAGCAGAATAAAGGGGAATAATCACTTCTCTGGATCTGCTGGCAGTGCCCCTCCTAATGCACCCTAATATGCCATTAGCCTTCTTGGCTACAAGGGCACCCTCTTGACTCTCATCCAGCTTCTCATCCACTGTAATCCCCAGGTCCTTTTCTGCAGAACTGCTACTTAGCCAGTCGGTCCCCAGCCTGTAACAATGGTGTATGATTAAGCTCAAGTTGCTTATCAAGATCTACTTGTACCTGAGCAGTAAAAGGTCTTCAAATAGTCTTCCTGCTTGTGACAGGGCACTTGCCCTGCACTGGCACCGGGGAAAAACCCCACCCCGGAGCAGGGGCTAGGAGCAAAGCCCCAGCTTAGGCAGTTCTAGTTGATGAGGGCCCAGCTGGGAGCTATATAAGGGGAACTGACAGCTGCTCGAGAGAGAGAGCAGTGAGGGCCTGGCTGCTAGGAAAGCAGGAGGCTCCCTGGAACTAGAGCAGTGCTGGGGAGGCAAGGCAAGGCAACGCAAGGCTAGACGAGCTCTGGCCAGACAAGCTCCCAGGCTTTAGCTCCTAAGGAGGAGACCAGGGTGCTCTGTGAAAGAGAGGACCCTGGGGCGTGAGCAGAGTGGACAACTACCACCCCCGTAAGGGGGCTTGGACACTGGGGTGTGCACTGCTGGAGGGCAGTGTCTGGAAGAGGATGCCGTGCCCCAAGGAGAAACATGGGGCGACACCGCCTAGAGAAAGGCATCCAGCAGGGCCAGAAGAGCTGACTCCCAGGACAGCTGGCTGGTGGCGCCGTGGCGGTGAGTCGACCCCTGACACTGCTGCTTACAGCTAAGCCTGCTGGTCTCTGTCCAAAGTTATTTCTCTGTAAATCTGAGTTTTTCAGACTTTGCAGCTGCAATTCTTGTGACTTCCTGGCCTTTGCCATTCAGAGAGAGTAGTCAGGGGATCCATTACCGGGCATAGTCTGTGCTCACATCACCTCTGCAGATGGCGCCTTCCCCTTCCAATCACTTGGAAGTGCAGTTTCCTAGCTTACATTAAGTGGCTATAAAGATCACAGTAACAGTTCATGAGGAGGCCAGACACAAATGGCGGAGGATCCAACAGTAGATGGAGGGGGGGGGTCTCTTGGATACATTTCTATATGAACTTACATTCACTTCAACACACGGGTGACGTCATGCTAGACACATGATAGCTCCAACATGGCATTCTCTTCATTCTGGCTGAGATTGACCCCCAGACAGAGGGCCAATGCACAAGGTCTGCACAGCACTTAGCTCTTATTCTGGGACAAAAGGGACTTGGGCTAGCCCTTTGTGCGGGTGTGACTTGCCCCTCTAGGCATTAGTGGGTAAGTTTCCTTCATCGTATTTGAATACAAGCCTGCCTGCCTGCCGGCATCACCCACATCTTTTGTTGAGTGGCTTATGAGATAGTCACATGTAAATCTTCCCAATGCAGGGCATAATGTTGTTTTAATTAGCTAGGCCAGTTGGTCAGTAACGGATTAGTGTTCCAAAGGGGACTGCCTTTATATGGGATCTCCAAAGACTTTCTGCAAGCAGGGTCATTGCAGTGGGGTTGTGAGTGCAAACATGGGAATTCCTGTCCAGTCACTTCCCAGAATTATGGTGCTACACCTCTGCAGAACCTTTTTTCTAGCTCTTGCACTGTGCAGCTGTCAGAGCTAATTGCACTCCTGTGAAAAATCTTTCCTGACCACCAGCTTTACTGTGTTTTCCCCCTTACGTTTCTACGCTCTTTTTGCTCACCAGGGGTTTCTCAGGTCTGACACACATTCCCATATCTGTGTAACTAGCATCTGTGATTTCATGGGTATGGGCTCCATAAACATCTAGTGAGCCTCCTCTGGAAGCAAACACTCTTCTAGGATGGACGCGCAAGGGGTACGTGCCCAGTAAATGCATTACATTTTAGGTTAGAGATGAGCCATGCACAGGAAGAATTTAGGGTTTTTCTGTACATTTGCCCATTTGGGCATGTGAGTTGAAATGCAGAGATCTAATCAGTGGAATGCCTCTGACAGACCGTGAACCAGGACCCGTAGCTCTAATGCTTTGTATTGCCCAGGCAAGTCTCCAGCTTCCCCACCCCCTGGAGTTTAGAGGAGAGAAGTGTTTAGATACAACCCAAGTCGCCATCATGGCCCAGTTCACACAACTCCTGGAGGGTCATGGCATTGGTACTGCGACTAAAGGGAAACACGCTGCTGTTTTTCCCACGCAGGGTTGCAGCCACCAGCACACTATTTTATTTCTTAAAAACAGGTTTTCAGCTTTCATTTTTAAAAATAAACCTCTCTGGGGCAGGCGCTTGCCTATCCATGTAACCTCTCAACCCTCAGAGTGGTCCCCTGAAGAAAATAGAAATGCGACCGCACTAAAAAGTTACAATCCTGTGGTGAAAAGAAAATGCAGCACTAGAACAAGGCAGAAAGGAAAAACCACTGAGAGTGCACAAAGCACCTTTGAGGGAACAGGCAGTCAGACCCAGCCCACTGAGGTTAGCCAGATGCAACAAGCTCTGCTCATTCAAGAGGTGCTCCAGCAGGCCTGACAAAGGTTCACCCCCTTCTTCAGGGAACTGCTCTGGCTAGAGCCATAGATATCTGAGGTGAAACAAGAGCCAGAAAGTGCCGCCACATTTCAGGAGCTCGGCTTTGAGGTACAAGCCGCTTCTGCGCCTGCCTACACAGCTGCTAGCACAAGCAAAGGTCGAAAGCCTCTGGTTTCAATTCTGCCAAAACTTCAGTGCAGCCGGAAACACCCCCACGCTGAAGGCTTCTGCGGTTAGCAGGGTAGCGTAGGTTGCTGCAGCTCTAACCCGGTCAGAAGCAGAAGGGGAGGAAGGTTGAATCCAGCCCTCCCATAAATCCTGTAAGCCAAATGCCTGTGCTGATGGCACCTGGGGCAGCGTGGCATAGTGAGTGTTCCTAAGCCATCTAGGTCAGTGCCACCCCTTACGGTCAGTGCTGTGCCAGCTGCCCATCACACAGCCCCCCTGCACCACACAGGCTGCTTCCCCTCCCCTCCACCTCCTGCTAAAGATACCAACCCAGTCCCCATGTAACAGTGCTGACCCAGTCACCCCAGCCATTCCAGAGGGGGGGGCCACTCAGTTCCTTCCCAACGAACAACCCTCCTCACCCACTACAGCAACCAACCACTTCCTCTTAAGAGCCTCGTCATGTACCAGCCCAAGTCCTGACCCCCTTCTAGATGTGGAAAGTCCCTTCCTTATCTACCCAGCTCCCACCCCTTCCGCCTGCCAGCCACCCAACCAAGGAAATACCTCACGGACCTCCCTAGGACCAGCAGAACCCCAGCCCATCTGCGACCAGGCTTTCCACACGCGGCCAGTGCTAGGCCCACACAGCAGTTCAGCCGGGGTGACTGTTGGATGAATCACGGTGGGAGCTCCAGCTGGACACAGCACTTGCACCTAGTAGCCTTCACTCCTCGGTCTCTTAACTCGTGTGCATTTCTGTCTGCACTAATCTCAGTCCCTGAGGTCCCTGCTCAGTCCCACTCCATTCCACCCGCTCCCTGCTGGGCACTGCCAGGCGCTCCCCCTCCTGCTCTCCCACGGAGCTGAGGCTGCCTCCCCCCACCCCGCCAGAAAGGAGAAGCAACGTCAGCTTCACCGCTGCTGAGCATTGTAGAGGAAGCAAACATATCCGCCCTGGGAGGTGGAATCTGCACACTCATTTCTCACAAGAGCACTAGAGGCAAAACCAGAGCTCCTGGCCTGCTCCAGCTGCCGGGGGAGCAGCCGAAGGGCCATGAGAGCAGGCACTGGTCAGCCCCCATGTATGGACCCTGGCATAGCAGGCCGGGCAGGCTGGAGCCGTTCAGGCAGTGGCACAGCTGACAGGAAAGGTAAAAAGGGCTTTAACATCACCTTTGCACCCTCTGGATTCTGGGCTACAGTGGGGACCTAAATCCATGTTCTGGTCTAAGTTAGAGCAGCCCCCTGCAGTCTCCCCTGCCACAAAAGGCTGCACAGCAACCAAGAATCCCTGCAGCACTCAACCCTAGGGGAACACAGCTTGACCAGCCTTCCCCCCATGCCCTCTGACGCTGGGGCCTGTGAGTGGGGGCAGCACAGCGCCACTGATGTCAGCCCCAGGCTGCTCCTGCCCTGGGGGATTGTTCCCAGATACAACGGACATCACCAGGGGCTGGAATGGGAGCCAGACTCCGCCCTGGCCCCGCGGGGAGCAGGGACGCTCGCATCGTGAATGCACAACTGGGAGCTAACGGAGCCGGCATGGCACTGGCTACGACCCTTGCGGAGATTCACGTTAGTCACCTCAGTCAGCTGGGGACCCCCGAATAAAGGCAGGCTAGTGAGCCTCCACACCGCTCCCTTTTTGGGGGCAGCTGCCTCCAGGTTAGGCGGCTCGCTCACGCGCCAAGGGTGGGAACATTGGCCCAAGAGCTTCTGGGCCTGAGCTCAGTGAAATAGAGAGACTGCCAGCTGGCTCGCCCAGGCCTGGAGAGATGTACGTACTGATCGCCCCGCCGCGTCGATCCCCTGGAATCCAAGGCGTTGCATTGCTGTAACCGGCCGGAGACCCAGCTTAGCGTGGGCAAAGCACCTCGAAATCCTCATGCAGATGGTGCTGCCAAGCCCTAGGGCAAGAGGCCCCGTCTCACTGAGGTTTCATCCCTGGGACCTGCTGGGAGAGTACGGAGACAGCAGCTGAGAGCTCAGTTCATGTGGCTCACAGGTGGGAGCTGCTTGTACTTTGCGTTTTTCCAGCCCTCAAACCACTGGCGGAGCCACCGCTCACCCAAGTGTTGGCCAACTCCCACGGGCAGGGCTGCGAGAGCCATTGCCTCGCGGGGGGCTGGGCACCATCCAACCAAACTACTCCTGCATCTCCAGCACCGACGCCCCGGGGCACTGCGTGCTGCAACCCGCTTCCCCCGCCAGCCCCGCATAGGGGTCATTCAGTGTCAGGAGCCTGGCCACGGGGTCAGTGCCAGCAGGAGGCGTGGTGCGCACACCAGAGAACGGAGCCCAGCCTCAGCGTGCGGTTTCCTGCCTGTAAACCTCCACCACAGGGAGGCCTCAAGCAGCGAGCAAAGCGCGGTGTCACTCCAGGCTCACGGCCTGGCCAGGGGCCAACAAGCTCCCAAATTCTGTGCAGGTAGTGCTGCTCGCAGGGCCTGAGCCTGCACCTCACAAGCCACCAGGAGCTTGGCCCGATTCAGCCCCTCCTGGGTTAAATCTAAAGTGATGATTCTCAATTGCACTCAGCTGCACATAAACCTGTAACACTGGGCAGAGGCTAAGGGACAGAATTCTGGTCCCCTCGGCAGGCCGGCAGCCAGGCTCTGACCCCGTCCGCTGTCAACCAGCCCATTGTAAGCATGGAGCAGTTGCAGCCTGCCCCAGGCACTGGAACCGCTTTGGAGATGGCCCAAGTGGCTCTTAGATCTTATCAGTTCAGCTGTCCATTGTTCCTTCCCCATGACAGCTGCACCCATCGCAGGCCCGTGGCTCAGCAGCTGCATGCAGACACCGCCCCTGCGTTTCCCATCCCGACGACCCAGGAATAAAGGGATGGGGAAAATACAGGGCTCCCAAAGAAACCGGGGCCAGCTAGCACCAGCGACCAGTGCTTGGGTAGCAACACAGTGTCAGCAGCGTGCATCTATTTATAGCCTAACGCCATCTCACATCTATCCTGGCGCTCTGGGTTTGTCTCATTAGAGAACTGTTTACTGGCAAAAGAATAACTGAAATTGCTCTAGGGTTTCCCCAGCCCAGGACTTACCTTGCTCGCCGTTATTTCTGTCTAAACTATAAATAGCCACAAGCTTTTCTCCAAGTCCTTGTGCCCCTGTAGGTAGAGAGTCTCCTGGCCCATGGACTGAGGCTCTAACAGAAGGGGCAGGGGCATCCTGCTTTGGCCTTTCTCCTCCCCACCAAGGCTGGAAGCAACCAGAGTGCAGGAAGGACAAAGATTTCAACAGCGGACACTGGTCCTGGGCTTGCGAGAAACCTGGGTGTTGGCATCCAGTGGGGTGAGATCCAGATACTATCGAGGGTAATATGGGGTAAGACTGAAACCGAGCTCTCCTCTCTTACACCTGCCACTTCAAATCACTTGCCATTGCCCTTCCCGAAGTTAACAAATCTGTTTCCTGCTTTACCCAACACTGGCTTTCGCTGATGTGCTTGGCAAATCCCAGCTCGGCTTGCAAAGGCTGGTGCACATGCTCTGGACATTGAAGGAGGGCCAGATGGGGTAATTCGTTACTCTGGTCAGGCTTCTGGGACGAGACAGAACCGCTCGGGGGCGCAAGGCTGAGGCACCAGGAGGAACTGGCTGGTGCTTCTCTGACTCATGAGTGGCTCTGGGAGCATTCGTGCAGCCTGGGGGGCTAGGGAGCCCCCTGCTCTTGTGCGGAGTGATGACAATGCCCAGAGGGGCTTGCTGCTTGTCACTAGCAAACCTTGTGAGAGCCCCGCCCCAGGCTGGAGAGTTCATTCCCACGAGGCACCCGGGGCTCCTTGCGCCCACCCACATCAGCTCTCTGGGTAAATGAGGCTTTAGCTAAGCCCTGCACGTGTTATGTAACCACTCTGGCAATCAGACCAGAAGCAGGGCTGGCTGGGAGTACAGTAGCCCGCGGACAGCACTCTAGCATCTCCACGCTCTGTGCCGGTGTCAGCATGGCTTTTTCACAACTTCCCATAAACATGGTAAAGGAGAGGGGCTGGGAGCCCACTTCATTTATTTGGTCACCTTTTTAATCTAGTGTTTTAATACAGAAGTTGCCAAATAAAAATTTACAGAAGAAAAATCTTAATAAAAATAAAGTGAATATAATTTATTCTTGTATCTTGCATACAATCTTTTACATTATTCCCCACCTGTTTTTTTAAATCACCTTTTCTTTCATTGGTTAGTTAAGTAAACATAATTACCACCACCACACTGGATAGCCAGAAATGTTCACGTGTATTGTTCTACACATCTTATCAAACAAATACACACACATACAACTGATGATTACAAGTCAAGAACAGCTGCCAATTCCAAGAAATTGTCACATGCTTCTTCTAGAGCCTGCTATGTAAACATCACAGAGGAGTTGTCTCAGGGCTGGTATTGTTGCTGTGGATATGGGTTCCAGTTTCAAGTCTCTTTTCACCTTTTTTTTTTAAGTTGTTTATCACTGTGAAAATTTGCAGCAATCACAGACTGAAATGTAACATATTAAGTCACATTCCAGGGACAAACATTTCTGGGTATGATTCTTTAAATAAAGCTTCACCCTCCAAAAAACATGAATTAAAAGCATGGACGCCAGAGTTTAATCATTAAGGTGATGGGAACTATTTTACATTATGCAGCTCAAAATGAGTTGATTAAAAAAAGTGTAGCAAGGGAACCATCCATGCACTTCAACTGTGATCATTTACAAAGATGACCAAAATGACTTTAACTGGGCTCCATATTTAACTCTGAAAAACTGATTGAGTAACAACCACATTGCAATAATATGAGGGTTTTCACTGTCACCCTCCATGTGCATATTCTGTTTCGCACATGACACACGTGATATTCTCATTTGCTCCACTGAGAATTAATTAATCCTTACGCAAGCCAACCCCCCTTCTGCCAATCAGCATTCAGGTGTAAAGCAGCAAAGCAAACCTGTGATGATGACATGTAGCATGTCTGAGTGTGACAGTGGGTAGGGAAAACAACTGTACATCCTCGGACTCTGATAGGCCACAACTGTTCAATTTCATTGTAAGTTCAAGTAACTAACATAAATGGGAATTGATGTTTCCAATCTGGAGAAAATAGATCCCTGGAGGCCTTCCCTCAGAATTGCAGCTTCACTGGTCTATGTTCCTAGTGTACTCTCTACATCTGCACACTTGCTTTCCGTTTCACAGGACTGGCGTACCCCGAACTCCCTTCCTCAGCCGCCAGGGAAGTGTCCTCTAGCAAGCAGCTCTCACTGCCTGGCATCTGAGAAGTCCCCTCTGCAGCTACCTCGCTAGTCTCTCTCAATATTTGCCCTTCCTCATTTCTCGCTCAGCACGTTCTCAGCATGAGCCTCTCCTGTCCCCTCTGAGTTCCTCTTCCATTTACTCATTTTCCCTTTTCGTTCTGCCAATTGCTAGTTCTCTAGGATCTCGCCTTCGGACTGCGCAGAGCCCTCTGCTCTCTGAGCTAAACGCCATCTGCTCTGTGGTGCTGCCTGGCAGAAGGCCTTGCCCAGAGCAGTAGGTGAACACGCCTCAAAATGTAGCAATGATACCACAAGAGAGCCAGGACCCCGGCACTCCCTTGGCTCTTGCCCTTCACAGGGTTACTGCTCTGCCTGCTTCTGTGTGCCAGTGGCCTGCTCCTGCTCCAATGCAGATCAGTAAGGGCTCGACACTCTGTACTGGCTTTTCACCAGTTGAAGCAGCTTGTGCTTGAAGGTGAGGAAGATGACAGCCAGGGCAACTAGCAGGGTCAGACAGGCCGGCAGAGTGAGCACCAGGTACAAGAGGGCCATATTCATGGTCTTCCACCTGCACCTCTGGAGGACAGTGGCGGGCAGTCTCTCGGCACCAAGAAGGGTGGAGGAGTTGCAGGTGACCTGCCCCCTGTCCACCACGCGCACGGTCTGGAGCTGGTGAAGGAAGTCCCACCACTCCAGCGTGCAGCAGTCAAAGGGGTTCTGGCTGAGGTAGAGCACGCTCAGACACCGCCCAAGCTGCTTCTGCAATGCGTGCAGCGGAAGAGAGGGAAGGCGGTTTCCCCGCAGGTCCAGGGTCTGCAGGCTCAGACCACTCAAGGACTCCGGGAAGCTGGTCAGGGAGTTGTCCGACAGGTCCAAACTCAGCAAACTCTGAAAGCCAGAGAAGTCGATGTCTTCCCCGCTGGGAGGCAGGCTGGTGTTTCTGAGAGATAAAACCTGCAGCATTAGTGCAATGGCTTGGAGAGGCTGCAGGCCCCTGGCCAGGGCTCCCTGATTGTTTGACAGATCCAGGTGCGTTAGTGGGGTCCCACTGAAAGCCCTGCTGGGCACCACTTTCAAGCCACACCCAGCCAAGTCAAGTCTCCGGAGGGATGCTATGTTGCGCAAGTCCATGCAGACAGGATCCTTGGCTCCCTCCGCACTAGCTTGCTGGGGACAGAGCTCTATGGGGTTGTGACTGAGGTCAACTGTAGTGATCCACGTGTGGGCGAAAGTGCGGGGCAGCACACTCCGCAGCCTGTTGGCACTCAGATTTAACGAGCGCAGGCTTGGCAGGGTGCCTCGGCCCAGCTGCAGGTCCCAGAGCCGATTGTGGCTGAGATCGAGGTCCGTGAGCTTGCCCAGGGGCTCTCTGTCCTGGATGTGAAGGGTCTCTAAGCAGTTCTGGTTAAGCTTCAGCTGGGAGAGGGACGTCATCCTGCCCAGGAAGCCAGCAGGGAGGTACCACAACTGGTTCTGGCTCATGTCCAGGAAGCTCAAGGAGGAGAGGTTGCTCAAGCTGACCTCCTCCCAGAGGCTGAGGGTGGTGATGTTCGTGGTGTTGCCCTCTGTGACCAGGAACTGCACCGTGATGTCCAGGAGGGCCGTAGCATTGGGCAGGTGGCGATAGAAGCTCACCTCATTGTCCCTCAGCAGCAAGGTGTGCAGCTTGCTCTGCCGGGGCAGCAGCGGGAAGAACAGGAGCTTGTTGTGGGAGAGATCCAGCGTCTCCAGCTGGAAGACAGCCTCGCCCTCTGCGGCCAGGAACCACTCCAGGACGTTGTTGCTGGCGTTCAGCATCTTCAGCTGGGTCAGGCCAAATTCCACGATGCAGGGGATGTAATTGTAGGCCAGGTTCAGCCTCTGCAGGCCCAGCAAGCCTTCAAAGGTGCCTCCCTCGATCTCATAGATATAGTTTTTCTCCAGGTTCAGCTCCTGCAGCTGGTCCAGGTGTTCAAAGACAGAGGAGTCCAAGCGCATTATGATGTTCCTGGCCACCGACAAGGACTCCAACGAGGACAGGTTGCGGAGCATGGCAGCCACCATGTCCTCAGTCAGATGGTTCCCAGACAGGTCCAGCTTCCTCAAGGCCGGTAAGGAGCCAAGAGCAGCCGCCGTCACAGAGTAGTTTGTACAGAGGGCGTTGTCTGCCAAGGAGAGATTTCGGAGGTCTCTGCTGCTAAGGAAGGCCCCGGGCTCAATGAGCTCTAGCCTGTTTTCACGCAGGCTCAGCGTCTCCAGGTGGGGGTACTGCAGCAGCGAGGCGTTGGTAAGGGTCCGGATAGTGTTGTGATCCAGGGAGAGCTCCTTCGTGTCAACTGGTAGGTCTGCTGGGACGGTGCCTTGCCATGTCCCCGTGCAATCCACAGCCCTGTACACCTGCAGCAAGACAGACAGACACAGATCCATGGAATAGACAAACAGCAAAATGGGGGGCGAGGGCTTAGCGTTCAGTGGGCCGCTGGAGGCAGAGGGTAACTGCTCTCCAAAAAAACACCTTAGAAACCCAAGTGGTCTTGTAGCACCTTAGAGGCTGAAAAACCACATACTGTATCATGAGCTTTCGTGGGCACAGCCCAAAGACAGACGAGATCAGACCAGCTGACTCTGACGTTACAGCGGGGTCTGGCTCCCAGCAGAAAAGCTGTGTCCCTGGGACCTTCGGGCTCTGCCGAGACGCGCTGGAAAGCAGAGCCCTCCTATGGGAGTAAGCCAGGGCAGGACGCGACCCTGCTCCAGGATTCGATGGGCACGCCCTGGCTCGCTGCCAGCCCTGTTGGACTAGCACCAGCCTTTCGGCTCTGGGAGGCTGCGTCACTCACTAGCACCCTGCACAGTTCTATGGAGCAGTGCACGGGGAGAGGGGAGCTCCAGCTCCCACTGTGGAGGAGGACTGAGAACTTGCAGGGGGGATGGTAGCATTGAGCAGACGAGAAAGGATCGCCAAGGACACAGCAAGCCAAGGACCCAAGAGGAAAGCCGAGGAGCCGAGAAGAGCCAATTGAGAAGAAAGGGGGATTTGAAATGCTGCAGAGAAGGGGCTCAGGGATACAGGAGGAGATGGGGAAATTAAGGGTGCCAAGTACAAAGGAGAGCAAGGTTGATCTTGTGGTTCACACACTGGCCTGGGACCCAAATTCTGGGTGCAGCTCCCCAGAGTCTGTGAGAGCTTGGGTAAGACACAATCGCCTGGTGCCTCAGCCCCTCATCTGTAACTATGATCAGCAGCACTTCCTCTCCTAGCTTCTCTCCAGAGACTCTGAACACTTGGGGAAGGGGTGTCCCTTAGCATCACTTCTCTGCCGGGTCTCATCACGCAGTGCAGCAAAGCGAGGCGCAAACAGGGCCAGAGGAGGAAAGACCAAAAGAGGAACTAGAGAACCACCACCCCCATTTCTAATCAGTGCCTCCATCGGGCGGAAGCTGCCTGGAGCAGCAGGGAAGGGATGAAATCACCTCGCTTGGCCCAAAGGAGAAGGCTACGCCAGGGCGAAAAGAAGGCAGGGGAAGCTTTGCATGCCAGGCCAGAGCTCCCAAGGGCTGAGCACCCGCAGGAGGGGCCAGAGTTCCAGGCTCAGGTCTCTACCTAAGCGGCCTGACACTGGCCAGTACATTGGATGCCACGGGGCTCCAGTGCGCATCTGGCCCCATCTGCAGGTGGCGTCTGGGCACTTGAAATCTCTCCCTTAGCTCCTGGGGCACCTTCCTCTGCTTCCCATAGAGCCTGATCTGCAAACAAGCCGCATTTCCAGACAGGGAGCTGCAGTCAGTCTCAGAATCCTAGAACCCCAGAACTGGGAGGGATCGTGAGAGGCCATCGGTCCACTCCCCTGCCCTCGCGGCAGGACCAAGCACCGTCTAGACCATCCCTGACAGATGTCCCTCTAACCTGCCCTTGAATATCTCCAGAGATGGAGATTCCACAGTCCCCACAGGCAATTTATTCCAGTGTTTAACCCCCCGACAGGCAGGAAGTTTTTCCTAATGTCCAACCTGAACCTCCCTTGGTGCAGTTTAAGCCCCTTGCTCCTTGTCCTGTCCTCAGAGACCAAGGAGAACAATTTGTCTCCCTCCTCCTTGTGACACCCTTTGAGACAGGGCCCATCCTTACAATTTATGGGGTCCTATGTGAAATTTCTTGAGGCTGCCTGCCTCCCTCCCGCCACACACACACCATCTACCAGGGCTTGGAGCTTCCCTTATGACCCCCCCGGGGCTTCCTCCTGGGTGTGGCTTCAGAGACTGGGGCTCCTCTCTGCCCCCAGTGTGGTCGGAAGGAGCCCTCAGCGCAGTAGCTGGCAAGTTGATCCAGCACGCGGGTGGGAAGGAGGTGGGGGCAGGGCGAACGCAGCCCTGCTGCTGGTAGCAGAGAGAACAGCCGGGGTTGGGGAGGGTGTGGGCCACAGAGGAGCCAGCGGTGGGTGGTCAGGGCCATCCCTTGGCTCACAACGCACACGGCTACGTAGGAGCACCCAAACATTTGAGGCACCACATTTTCGGGCCCCCTCCGCAACTGTGTATGGCTAAGGACGGCTCTTCCTTTAGGTACTTGAAAGCTGCTATAGCAGCTTCTCTTTCCCAGACTCCATGAGCCCAGTGTTCAGTCTTCCCTCACAGGCCTTGGTTTCGAGACCTTTCCTCATTCTTGTTGCTCTTCTCTGGACCCTCTCCAATTTCTCCACAGCTTTCTTGAAATGCGGTGCCCAGACCTGGACACAGCACTCCAGCTGAGCCTGACCAGCGCAGAGTGGAGCGGAGGAACGCCGTCTCGTGCCTTGCTCGCCACACACCTGCAAGAGCCTCCCAGATTCAGGTTTGCTGGTTTTGCAACAGCCTCTCACTGACCCATATGTAGCTTGTGGTCCACTCTGACCCCCAGAGCCCGTGCCTCAGCACCTCTGAAAATCAGGCCCAACGTGCCAGATGTTACCCGAAGACTGAGGCAGCTCGAAATCAGGGGCCACTCTGGAGAGAGAGCGCACACGAAATCCCCAACCCCCGGCTTGTGAACACAACCTCTAGCCTGCCCAGCCCCCCCCCCC
>JANRFK010004149.1:170139285-170154602 GCA_030068395.1 Apalone spinifera
CCACTGCAACGTGAGCCCATTGCTCCTTGTTCTGCCCCCACTGAGAACAGCCTCCCGCCAGCCCCTTTGGACCCCCCTGCAGGGAGCTGAAGGCTGCTCCCACATCCCCCCTCACTGCTGCTAAACAAACCCAAATCCCTCAGCCTCTCCTCATAAGTCCCCTAATAATTTTTGTTGCCCTCCACCGGCCCTGGTCCCCTGGCGTTTGAGTCCTGTACAAGGAAGCGGCCCTGGAGGCATTTTCTGGCCCCTCCTTTGTTAATCGCCCTGCGGTTATTGCAATAAGATGGTCATCGCACAGCTCCGGCCCTGGGGTAAGAACAGGGCAGGTTAGCGTTGTGGTTCTGACCTCCACTGTCTGCCCCACTCACGAGGTGCTCTAATTCTCCCGCCCATCTACACGGAGAGACAGCGCCTAGGGAACTCTCTTGGGCCGCAGGGCCTGCGACCTGGGCAAGTCAGTGGACTGCTCTGCGCCTGTGTCCTTTCCCCCTCCCCCTGTGTATACTCAATGGTATTTCGGCTCCTAGCTCCCACTGACCTCAACTGAGGTAAGGAGCCCAAAGGCCTTCGAGGCGCTGTGGCTGCTGTCTTTGGGGCAGGGAGCGTTTGGCGTGGTGTGGCCCAGTGCCGGCTGAGTCCAAGCAGAGGCGTGACGGTGTGTGTGGAGCTGGGCTACATTTTTATTTGAAAATCCTTTTAAAATGCACGTGAGCAGCTGTTTGCCCCCCTCCATTGACGGACCTGTCTCCCACTAGATGACAAGCTGCAGAATTCTACACCCCAGCGGTCTCCTGTGGGGACCCGAGCGCCCGCAGCTCCAGCAGAAGGCAGGCCCTGACCTGCCCTGGCTCCAGTCCAGTTTGGGGCCCCACGACGAAGACCACGGGGAACACGCTGCTTTCCAAGAGCGAAATCAGCAAAGGGCAATTGGCCGCCCTAGCCTTTGCACTCCGAAGAACGAGCAGCAGCCCAGGGCAAAAAGGCCCCTCGCTTCCCGGCTCACACGCCACGAGCAGAGCTCTCCGCTCCGGGGACTAAAGAAAGGGAAGCATCTCCGGCAGCCCAAGAGGCTCATCTAGAATCTTCCCCATAGGGCAGATTTTTTATTTTTGTTTTTACCACCAGCCAAACCAACATTAAATCACAGATTCAAACAGCATGAAGCCGGGGCCTTCTCACAGCGCTCGCTCACTGCGTCTCCCTGGGGCCCCCCGTCCAGTGTACGCTTCCTCCGGGACAGAGTCAGAACTGGCCTAGCTCCACCAAAGCAAGGAGGGTCCAGCCCCCGTAGCTCCAGCGGGGCTGAGACACTGCAGAACAGCAACGGGGACAAACCGAAGCCCAAAGGCCCTCGCTGCATCTTTGTTTCAGCCTTTTCCAGTGCCCTTGTCTCCATCTCACTGGCTGCTCCATCCACTTTCGCTCATTTCATCGAACATGTCACTGCATTTGAAGCGCCAGCCTTTTCCCTGGGCAGCAGGTTCTCTCTCTTCGGAGTTAGCCTCTCCCAAGCTCTGCTGCCCACCCACCACTGGCTGCCTTCCCTCCAGCAGCAGCCTCCTTCCTTCCTTCCCTCTCTCCCCAGGCTCCCTCTGCTGTGGGGGGAGGCCACGAGAGCCTGAACGTGCGGGCATTGCCGCTGCTCCCCACAGAGCGGGGGAAGGAGCTGCGCTCAGAAAGGCATTTTCTGCACCCCTGCCCCACGCACTGCAAGCCCAGACCCCCCAGGGGAAAGCCGCCGCGCCATGGCTGTCCCGACCCCACCATCGCCCTGCCCTGCAGCCAGCCTCAGGCCCACTGCTGAGCCCCAGAGGGGGGTTACTCACTGCGCGGGGCAGCGTGCCCGGGGCGCGGGCACTCATGCTGCACAGAGCCGCCCGCCTGCGCTCGCAGCTGCTTCACAGAAGGCAGCGTTAGCAGCAGCCTTTCTTTTCTTCCTCTTACTGAGTAGCAGGTTAATTTAGAGCTTGCGGAAGGAACTAACGGAAACTGCAGTCACATGGATTGCAGAGTGAGCCACCCTGCTCACTGAGAGCAGCACTTACCCCAGGGTCGGGCACATGCAAGGCAACTCAAAAGAAGGAACATGGAGCAAGGGGGAGGGGAGGAACCAGCCCAGGTCTAGGTTGTGAAACCAGTCGCTGGACTCGTGTTAACTGCTCTGGGACTTGCCTGGGGACAGACTGGCTGAGGGGTCTGCTCTGCCTTTGTATCAGGGCTCCTCTCTTTGGTCAAGGGAGCCAGGGAGTCACCGTTCCCATCTGATCAGACAAACGGGCCCCTTTTAAAGCTCTTCCAGTACAAAACCCAGCGGCTGTATCCAAAGTTACACCAGCCCTCCCAGACCGGGCAGTGCTCCGAGGGAAC
This sequence comes from Apalone spinifera, assembly GCA_030068395.1. Lineage (NCBI taxonomy): Eukaryota > Metazoa > Chordata > Testudines > Trionychidae > Apalone > Apalone spinifera. Next base: position 170,141,656 of record JANRFK010004149.1, read on the forward strand.
CCCCCCGCCTGATTCCCACGGAACTTTTCTTGAGCGCTGTGCTGACCCTCATTTTAGCCAGGAATATTCTCCACAGAGCGTAGCATTCCTCAGGCAGGCTAACTCCAGCTGTGGGGAACTGTCCCTTCCTGCGGGACCCGCTCCAACCTCCGCTGGAACCCAAAGGTCTTTTTCTGTTCCTTCCAACAGGCTCCGAACCAGGCCTCCAACAGTCCCAGCCTTCCAGGAGCTCAGGAGCAAGAGACCAGGGACCTGGAATCCAATCTGCGTCTCCTGCAGGGTCACCCTGGTTGGCTCAGAGCCTCAGAGAGAGATCTAAACGCAACTCCTAGGAATTCCGGTGCAAAGACAAGCCCCTGTGCTCTGTAGCGCGCGGGCCTCCAAGGAGCCAGGGTTCCATAGCGCTGAGCGTGGCAGCTGGAAATGCTGTGGCAGCTTCACTGACAATTTGTAAGAAGAGATTTTTACAGATTTCAGGACAAACCTGCTAATTCCATTGGTTCAGCGTGTCACTTTCTTCCGTGTTTTAAGCCACCCTCACATTTTCCATTTCCCACGTTCTGCAGAGCTTAGTGTTATTGCATGGCAAAAAGTGAGAGACTGTTGCTGGGCTGCAGCGTAAAGGAAAATTGGGGCTTTGGCCATTTGGGATTGCGAGACGAGCACACGAGCAGTGCGCTTTCTGCCAAAGAAATCAGCACGGAAAAAAGTCACCATGCTCACGGTTACCTGGGCATCATGAGGTTTCAGAGCCAACACTCCAGCGGGGCATCGGGAAAGTGCACACCCTCACTGTTAGCTTCAGGCTGGCTGCAGAATCTGGAGGCCAGTACTGCAGTGGGGACAGCTGGCTCAGGTTTTTAAGGCTCTCTGCAACCATTAGGGTTCAAAACAATTTGTTTAAAAGTTAAAAAGGATATTCTGGAGCCAGGGGTGTAATGCGTGTTGTCATGGAACATATGGGGCCCTTGTTACAAATATCTACAAGGGATAATGGTGAAGGCACTCCAGCTTGTTTCTCACAGAGCACAAATGGAAGACATATTGACTGCATTCTCTGCCATGCATAGTTCATCCTGCTCTATACTGCAAAGAACACAAGGCAAATCTCTAGCCATTCAGGACATAAAGCCGAGAAAGAAAACAAACTTTACTGCTCCCTTTCGTGTTACTCTCCTCTTCCATCCCAGGTACCGAGACAGACTATCCTGCGGGATTCACGCCCCGACACCACTGTAATCGTGTGCATCAGGCATGTTTTACAAAATAGCATTTAAAAACTCGTAACTTGCTGATCAGTAGTATCCTGGCAAAATGCACGTAGCAATGTTAGTTAGAGGCCAAGGTATAAACAAGCTGAAATCACGACTATGGCTCTGTCGACACTACAGACCGTACAGTGGCACCACTTTCCTGCTAGAAAGGTCTCCCATGTTGCCACTCTATGCCAGCAGGAAAGCTCTGCCCTTGGTACAACTGGCCCACTCCCAACAAGCAGCAGTAGCTGGGTTGGCAGGAAAGCCTCTCTTGCTGACAGAGCGCTGTCAACACTGGCGCTTTTGTCAATGACACGTTGGCCAGAGGGGTGATTTTTTTCACACCTTGACCAACAGAAGTTGTAAGTGCTGGACATGGCCTAAAATAGCTCTTTCCGGAGAAGCCTTGTGCATTGCCAAGCCAGTTCCTCAGAGGCCAAAGGCAAGCTGAGGCCTCAACCAAGCATCCACAAGACTGACGGACCATTAGCAGCTAAGCTGCCATTCTCTGGCAGGAAAGGAGGCGGTGCAAACAGATCTACATCTTCAGAAAGAAACAGCAGGGAGATTTCTTTCCCTTCCTCCCACGCTGCCTGTCGCATTGAGAAGCAGCTTCGTCTGGGAGCGAAGTGGGGCAGGACTAAGAAGGGGCAAACACCCAAAGACCCCCCTCTCTCTTTGCCCATTGAATTCACCATACTTGAAGCGACAAAGGCAGCACTCATCTGACTCTAAGAAGGGGTCCTGGCCTAAGATTGGTCAGTGGGACAGCTGAAAGTACGCAAGGAGAAAACTTTGCTTGTACGCAAGGAGAAAACACCATGTGTTGTTAGACCCTAAGTCATCGTTTTAGTATTATTTCTCTTGTAATCATATGTGATTTGGATGCCTTATTATTTGTACTCACTGAAAAGCTCTCTTTGTAATTAATGAATTAATTGGCCTGTTTTACCTAATCCAAGAGTATTTAAATAACTATTTGAAATAATCAATTGGCGTATCATTCCTTTTAAAGAACTTACAGGCCTAATATAACCTACTGTGCCCAGGAGAGGGCTGGGCGATATAGGACATGTGTCTGGGGGTGCGTTGGGGTCTCACTGCAGTGTAACCCAGGCTGTAGCTGGCAGGCTGCAGTTACACAGAGACACTCCAGGTCTGGCTTGCATGCCACCAGGCTATTTGTGAGCAGCCCAGGTAGGAGCATGGTAAGGCATCCAAGGTTGTAGGGCCAGGGTGACAGCTGGCCTGGATTGTATCCTGGATCTGTCACAACTCCTGCCAATGGGCTTAAGTCAGAGCGTGAGTCTAATTTGGGGAAGAGGGCTTGTTTGATTGCCTTCACTCGGAATTTTGTTTCTTTTTTATATAAGACCCCTTCTGTCACTTTAGCACAATGTTCTGTGGTTTTGTTTCCATCATTTTCAAGAAATTTAAGACCAGAAACCAAGAAGAGAGATAGGCACACATCTGCTGTCTAAGTTCCAGAGGCTGGGGCAGAGGTCTTCATGTTGGACAAAGATCCGGGGCTGCTCTGCATTACACAAGGACTGCCTTACACAAGCTAGCTACAGTTTGCTTTTGATGTGTTTCCCCACTCAGGTTCTTTAAGGCTTTCACATCTTCTGAGCAACAAGAATTCTAGCTTGAAACAGATCAGGAAACCACAACCCTGAGAGAGAATGGCATCTGAATTTCCTGGCATGCATCCCAGTGATCACACTGGGGAGAGGTACCCATCAAGACCACTGAGTAGGAGGCTGGTAGAACTGCAATAGAAAGTGGCTGGCTGAGAAGCAGCCCCTTGTCTGCTGATTAGCAAGGTTCAGGGTGTTATTCTCTTTCCTGTATCGAACATGATTTCTTCTAAAGTGGAACCTCTCAGAGTCAGGGTCACCCGTAGTTCATGCAACTGCTGCAAAAATGCAGATGAGCGTCAGCCATACAAGACAGACCTAAATGCCCAGAAACGCTGATCAACAGATGCCACATGGACTCGCATGTGGTGTTCAGCAGTGTGTGATCCATGAGAAGTCCAACAGAACCGGGTGGGGCAAAGCATTATGGGCAAGCTTTTGGGTGAAGTGAGCAACTGGTACTTCACCAGCTCTCCACGGGCTGTGGCTAGAGTCCATTGGCAGAACAGAGCTGAAGGTGTAAGAACTGACAGCTCCATACAACCGGAGATCCTGGAGCGGTTCAGACACACACAGAGAGCTCATTAGGCTCCAGAGAGTTACTGCTTTCATATTTGATCCCAGCTCAAAGACCCCTGTCAGGTTGGATCTAGTTAGCCCAACCAATATTTTGCATTGGGGCCACCTATGTTGTGGCCTAGAGTTCCAGCTTTCATTTTAAAATAGCATGTTTCTAGTCCTTATGTTTATAAAGAAAACCATCAGTAGCTGATCCACCTGCTACTTGATGCAGTGAGAGCTGCTGGAGTCTGTCGACAGCCTCTAGCAATTTCTCTGAAAATCTGACACCTTCATTTACCTCAGTCGGATGCTCACTCAGAGACCCAACATGGATCATGCTAATATCAGTATTACTAACTAACTTACTACTGAAAGCCAAGCCTGCAAGAAAGAGGAACAATTATTATGAAGATCTGCACATTTACCGTATCATCTTATCTCAGCATCATGAGAGGGCAAGTCTCTGACGTAGACAAAGCTTGGGAAACTACCATCACCAATTCTTTCCAGTCTTAATTCTGATCCAAAATAAATCCAACCAAAAGTTGGCAATTTTGAGTTATTGAAGAGGGAGAGAGAGCTTTTCCTGTCCAAAAAAATCCACTCTATATGATATATATTTCACCAGTATTTGCATGTTTTGAAACATCCAAATGAAAAAGTAAATCAAAAGTTAGTCTCCAACTAACTTATCTACATCACATTTTTATTTACTGCAGACTGACGTATGCTATACAGGCAATGTAAGCAAATAAATGTTGCTGTAATTAAGCTACGTATTTAACTTTTTCTATCTTAAGCTGACTATCAGAGGAAAAATAGCATAACTGTTCTTACTATGCAGAGTAACTCATCACTTTACATTTCACCAGTAAGCCTCTCTTGGGGTGCAAAATTGCTGCCCTTACCAATAAGCAAAGGAGATTACTTATCTAATACTTCTACTCATGATAAAATAACACCACCGTTTTATGGATCATATAATCAGCAATACTATGAAGAGATGTATCTTTATTTAAAAGCAGCCAACATTCCACCATTTTCCCCAAACTGGAAATACTCGTGTGTTTAAATATCCATTCTCTAAATCATATTCCCCTACAAACAAAGGGAACCAGAAGTTGTTCATTAGCTAGGTAAGAGAAAACACTTCAGACTAGACCTCAATAATGGTTTGCTTTTAAGCTAGAGTTCTGGTGCTGTTCTCTCTTCTAGCTCAATGTCTCATGATCCTTATTCGCGACCTTGTTCTTTTTTAATCTTGTCAGTTTGTCTTGTCGGGTAAATGGGAGCCCAAGTCTCCAAAATTAAAGAGTTAAGTCCCTGACCCTGAAGAAGATTGTGTGTGTACAGTTAGGCAAGTGTGTAAGTCTTTGCAAGAGCAGGGGTATGTCACTTTACCTGGAGCTTAATAAAGAACAGGATCACGGTACCTTAATTCCCTCTGCAAGAAAACTTATTTTATTGATCTAGCCAGAGCGCTAGAAATGCCAGCAACTTCCCGGTGTCTTTTTTTCCCTTGGCTGCAGCCAGAATTCTTGCTGTGATCATAGATCCAAGAATGCTTCCTCCTTGTGCCAAACCTCCTTGCGTTAATACTCTAACGCCTACCTAGAGTGGAACTCTGTGTTGCCGATAGCTCCAGTTTTAGAACTTCCACGGATCCCCAATATTCAAAGTGCCCTAAATCTGGGCTGACAGTTCCAGCAATTTACATCTATGACCAATTTTAAGGACCTGCTTTACCAATGCAGCCTGATGAAAGACCTTGGCAGGGGCCATCTTGTACTGTGACTGCATTTCTGTTCACATGTGGCTAGACTGACCCCGACCTTTCTTAGTGTCCTTCTTTTTCCCTCATTCACACAATCAATCTCGATGTTGACAGGAGAAAGTGCTCCAGGGTCCAGCTTTGCTTCTGGAGTTTCCAACCATTCATGGATCAGTAGTTCTGTCATAGAATCATAGAACCATAGAGCTGGAAAAGACATCAGAAGGTCATCAAGTCCAGCCCCCTGCTCTAGGCAGGACCAATCCCAACTAAATCAACCCAGCCAGGGCTTTGCCAAGCCGAGACAAACACCTCTAGGGATGGAGACTCCACTACTTCCCTAGGGAACCCATTCCAGAGCTTCACTACCCTCCTAGTGAAATAGTTTTTCCTAATATCCAACCTGGACCTCTCCCACCACAACTTGAGACCATTGCTCCTTGTTCTGCCATCTGTCACTACTGAGAACAGCCTCTCTCCATCCTCTTTGGAACCTCCCTTCAGGAAGTTGAAGGCTGATATCAAATCCCCCCTCACTCTTGGCTTCTGCTAACTAAACAGACCCAACTCCCTCAGCCTCTCCTCATAGGTCATGCGCTCCAGCCCCCTAATCATTTTGGTTGCCCTCCGCTGGACCCTCTCCAATGCATCCACATCTTTTTTGTAGTGGGGGCCCAAGAACTGGACACAATACTCCAGATGTGGCCTCACCAGAGCCGAATAAAGGGGAATAATGACATCTCTGGATCTGCTGGCAATGCTCCTCCTAATGCACCCTAATATGCCATTAGCCTTCTTGGCTACAAGGGGCCCTGTTGACTCATCTCCAGCTTCTCATCCACTGTAACCCCCACGTCCTTTTCTGCAGAACTACAGTCTTAACTGGTTGGTCCCCAGCCTGTACCAATGCTTGGGATTCTTCCGTCCCAAGGTCAGGACTCTGCACTTGTCCTTGTTGGAGCTCATCAGATTTCTTGTGGCCTAATCCTCTAATCTGTCCAGGTCACTCTGGCTCCTATCCCTGCCCTCCAGCATATCTACCTCTCCTCCTAGCTTAGCGTCATCTCTCTTACTGTCTTCTGAGGTTTTGCTATTGGGAAAAGCTAGAGTCCAAAGGAGCTGAAGGCCGTGCTTTGAAGAAGTCGTTAATTCTTTACTTCCCAATTTAAAGTGAATTTCTTTTCTGAAAAGTGTTTTTGCTGTAACATCGACAGGTGGCATTGAACCTAGGGCCTAGGGGTCCTCCCCCATGTGAGCTAAGAGCCACCTGCCCCTTCGCTGAGGCCATAGTGCAGACTTTTCTCCCCCTTGCTCAGTGGTCTTAGTGCCTCTGGGTTACACTTGTTGCGCCCCGAACCAAATGAGCAATCACCTGTAAATCATAGAATAGCAATGTGCTGCTTTTCACTCTCCTCAGCCTGGCAAACCCGGCACCCCAGAGAACAAAACGGGCTCTCTCTTCTCTTGTGCATCGTTAGAGCCATTTGCTTCCTTTCCACAGTGACCTGCCACAGGCACTGGGAACTCATGGGCAGTCACTGCTGGCATTCTACCTACACAACTGTTTAAAACTGATTGACAGTACAAGCAGCAAGAAATCCAAGAGGAGTTAGCAGGGTTTGCAGTGGGGGAAAAACATGGTTGGAAACGAGCAAACGATCCCCCAGAACCCCACACCACCAGCTTACAGTCACTTTTCAGACTAGATTCACCCTTTACCCAGTCAGCCTTACCATACAAAAGCAGCAGAGTCCCACGAGATGGTCAGATGGAGGCCTTAGTAGAAAGCAAAACCAAGCTTCTAGGAGCACAGCTGCACTGGGGTGTGCTGGCCAGTGGGTTAGCCACATCTGCTTTACCAATTGATGTGAAAAGGCGAGGCGTGCCACTTTGCGGGGCCCAGCCTCTCTGTGGATCCCTCCCTGCCTGGAAGCCCCAGATGAGGGGAGCGCTACCTTTCCTCTCTTTTCCCAAGAACACACATTGAACTGTAAAATGAGGAGGAAGTGGGTCAGGGAGGGGATAGCCACAGAAGTGACATCATTTCCCTCCCCGTGAAAACACCCCACCAATGTGAAACTTCTGCAAGGCAGATACAGCTGCCTCTAATGTTCACCTACCCACCATTTCCCCACCACACTGTTGGCAAGGGAGCTTCGGGGCCAGCAGTCAGCAGGACGGCCCTTATCCCAGCCAGGCAGCCAAAGGCTGGAAGGAGGAAGAGTCGGGGTCCGCAATCAGTGCAGAGACCCAAGGAATCCTCTGGTTCTGCCGGATGAAACTTCCACTTTTCTAAGAATGGCAAATCCCACTCCCTGAACATATGAAAGTGACAAACTGGGGAGCTGCATTTCCCACTTCATTTGTTAGCCTAGTACATGTAACAGCCCAGAATTTCAAACACTGAACACATGAACAATATCTTACATTCCTGCATTAAGTGAAAGCTAAGTATTCACACTTCCTTCCAACCTGGGAACCAGCTTCAAGTTTACTGAAAGTTTTGATCTTCTGCTGTTAATTCCTTTTATATGGATACATACATTTTTAAAGGTACACGATAGAAAAGAATACCTGGCCTACCCAGAGCTGAGGGAAACTTCCGAGGAAAACTGCTGCATGCTACATCTTGGACTCTGGTTGCATCTACACTAGAAAAATGGGTATCATTTTTCCAGCAGTGGTGAAAGTGCTAACATAGACAGAGCTCAGGCTCTTACGGCTGTACTCTAAAACCACAGGAGTTGCCCAGGAGTTCACAGCAGCGGTGAAAACACCAGAGCCCTGTTTATGCTAGCACACACAGTTAACATTTCTGATGAAAACCTTGCAAGGCTCTGGATAGTAAAACATCTTTACACTTTGAGCCTTGCTAAGTCACTGTTACTGACACCCGTCAGCAACACGAGTGTGGCAAACCACCAACTCCCTTCTGCAGAGTCGCATGCACCTCTTGCCTGCACCTACAGCTTGTCTACCTGGAGAACTGACTAGACTAGTTCTTGCAGCATCGCTCGCCGTGTGGAGACACTTACTCCAAAATAAGAGTGCCCTTTCCAGCTTGGCTTAATTCATGAAGCGGAATAGCTTATTCTGGTCATCTTCCCCACATACACTAGCCCTTTCCTCTCACTTCTTGTTAGAAGAAGAGTCATGAATGTTAAGGGAAGTGAAAGTATTATACCGAGTCCTCCCACAGACCAACATCAATCCCAAGCAACCTTTCCACACTGGCCAAGATGGCCAACCCCGTGCTACACTGGGTCAGAGAAGCAGGATTTTACGGTGGATTAAAAAATCAAGGTAATAGAATAAGTTGGGAAAGTAAGTTAGATGGACGCACGCTCTAACGCTCGCCCTTCCCCCTTTGGCAGACAGCACCCTACCTCTCACGCGCTACTTTGAAACCCACTGCCACAAAGGCAGGAGACACCAATCTCCTGTATTTTAAAAGGAGACGTGTTGACATGGTCCATTCTGTATCCCAACAAAACCGGGCAGGAATACCAGCTCTCCTGCAGGCTCTGGCAGCTCTCCCCTCTTTTGTTTTTAAAGCAGCATGGCCTAGCCCCTGTAGTGCCTGGGAGAGCCAGCCACCGGCCTTCTGCTGGAAAGAAGCTCAAAACAAAGCGGTTACTTAGTTTGGTTCTAGTATCTAACTGTCACTTAGTGCCAGAGTAATGAATAATTAACACATGCACGTGACAGAGGAAGGAGAGAGTGCTCAGACAAACACCCCCCAAAAAAGAGATGACGTGATCTGCTGTGTAGCACACAGAATTGCAGCAGCCTAATCTGTCAGTCAATAGACCTCACCTCCCAGGAACACATGTTCAGAAGTGAAGGTAAAGCAAGAGCCAGGATGCAGAATAGCTTTACATTTAACAGGCAACCACTCCCCCACTTCAGATTTCATAGTACCCTGATTCTCTTCAGTTAATATTTCATCTGCCTCTGCATTGGGAATTATGACTTGTATTAATTTTTCCTGGTGTAAAACAAAATTAAACCCTCCACCAAAAGAAAGCTATAACTTAGCAGGCTACAAAGCCCCATCATTTAGCTCTAACCTCCACTCTCATGCTACATTCATCTAAAAGTATGTAGCCTACCGTAATGTCAAGTTATCATCCTCTGCGACCCAGAGTGTAAAAGGAAGAAAAAAAAAAGTCATTGTGGAGAAGGAACAAGTGTAGCGGTACATGCCACATTACACTGGTTTTGCTTTGAGGTTGGTTTTGGTGAATGCTTCATGGTTTCTTCCTCCCTTCCCCCAGCTCTGGCTTCTTAGCATTCTCTGATGTTTAGTAACTTGCTGCCCTCTGCTGTTCAAACTGAACTCAAATGGGTTTGATGAGAACAGCATTCCACCCCCAATAAAAAAACGCCTCCTAGTCACTATTAACGTGGGCAGATGCATAAGTACGTAGAGGGTTGTTTTTTTTAAATGAAAAATCAAATACATTCGTTTTTGAAGGGGGAGATTTTAAGCTTTGGTTTCATAAGTAGCCGTATGCCATTTGCTTCAGTTAGGCAGGATATTTTCTTCACTCCTCTCTGAAAGTGCAGCTCTACAAGCTCCCTAATACTTCAATCCATTTGGGTGTGTCCCAGCAGACCTGCAAGCCGTGACATGACCAAATGGGTACCAGACAGAATACACCAAATACACTTACTCTGCGGTGTAAACCCTGAAGTCACTCACTTTACCACCTCGCGCAGCACACACACAACTGTGCTCTCAAGATGCCCAAGGGGTTTTTGGGGAGTGAAATTCGTGCTTTCCCATTCGGGTCCAAAATACATCCTTTCTCCCCATTGCACCAGCAGTGCTATTTTGTGTAAATAAGCCTATTCAATTAATTTTGGGACCAGTAAGCTACTGTAACTCAGGGACTTCTCAGTGCCACCTGGCAACAGCCACAGAGGGGCTGCATAGGGGTTACAGGGATCTCCTGAGTCTGGTCCATATATATGAGTTTGCCAAATATGTCCAATGGAGTCACATTGGTCACCAGTACCTTGGCAAAAGGAGGTGGCATAAGGAGTTACATGCCGCACTAGGAATGATGGTTAGGGATTTGTCACCAGCAAAGGTGAAAAGGCAGGTTTTGTGGCAAACAACAAATGTTTATTTAGATGGCTATTTAAGAAGAAGATTCAGTATTGCATGGCTCACCGCGGGGCTCCTCTCAGCCGTCTGAACTGAATGCTAAATGAAGAATTGGGAAACTTTTTTTCTCTGTGAATCGAACAGGAAAAGTGAGCGAGAAGATGGGGCCACATCAAAGACTGGCTCAGGCACTGGGGGAGGGGGGGGCAAAGATACGCTGACATCCTCCACCTGGGGAGTAAAAGGACAGTGAGTTTACTTCATGGAAGAAGAGCGAGCATTTCCTTTCCACAAGAGTATGATTTGCCATTCAGTCTCTACAAAGCAAGTTACGACTGTGCTTTGTGTTATCATATGTTTTCAGTTTTCTTACCATGGCCTGAGTCTCTGTTCTTTGATGACAGAGATATTTATAGTGAAAAGAAGAAGTAGTTTAAGTGCTGTGGTGTTAAGCAAAGAGATGATCCTGCGCTAGACATACAAGCTTGTGTACCGTTCCTTTGGGAACAGCAGGCCTGGTAATTCCAGCAGTGTTGCATATATAACATTGCAAGGACTTGGAGCTGGCGTGTGCCTTTCACTAACCCATCCAGACAGAGAAGCCTGAAGAGCGGTGTTTGTATTCCCAAAGGCTGGTAGTGTCAGGAAGCTGATCTGCAGATGCACAAACAAGCCTTCTTCCTGACAAGGGCAAGTGGTGGGGAGGCGCCTCATAACCCCGGGTATCCCTGGAGCACAACGCCTGTAACTAACAGAGGTTAGACTATTTTAACCAGCTAAGAATGGCTTCTTTCAGCAGGTTTTCAAAAGCAGGTTGGAGAGTCGCCTGTCTTGGGGTGTTTTGCCACAACACATCTTGCATCTTGGCAGAGAGTTAAACTAGGTGACCCTTGCAATGCCTTCTACCCCTCTGACTCCAAGAGCATGGAAACAGCACTGAGTTCCAAGATCACTTAACCTGCCCCCCACTTCCAGCTCGACAAAAGCTGTCCAACACTCAGGCAGTATTTAGTAGGGATGTTAACCAGTTAACGCCTTGCTGGTGAACTTCGGCAGTGGCCAACCACACCAAGCCAGAGTAGCCCCAGTCGTGGAGGGGCCACCGGACTACAGTACCCCACAGCCATGGAGGAACCTAGGTTAAAACGGTTAACCAGTTAAGCGCTAGTATTTAACAGATTGACTGCATTAACCACCCTAGTATTTAGAAAAGCTCACATTTCAGTTCAAATGATCTCAGAGGATTTCCCAAAACTGTTGCAAAAGAAAATGATAAATCCTTGTCCAACAATATTTGGAAAGAAATTATTTACTCTAGGATAGAAACTAAAAAAGAACAGTTGTAATTATTGCGAGCGAGTGTTTTCAACGTCATCTGAGATAAATGTGTTCCATATTTATGAAAAGCTTATTAGAAATCATACATCCAAGAAAGTAAAAGAGGGGAAAGAAATAAGATTTGGATTTGAGATAACCTTGGATGTGATCCCCAAATCCGTGTGTTTTAATTCCAATGGGTTAAGTCAGATGAATCAGGAATAGAAAAGAAGAAAGTTTTAGGGGCAGTTTTGAGACAAAATTGTTACAATTCATCCCTGCTGCCAGCATCACATTCCCCCCCACACAACAGAAATTGTATTTAAAAAAAGTTAGGACTTTTATTTCTGCTGCCACTGCATTTTAAGTGTAATAAGCGTAAAAACCCATTTCTAATTAATGCACTTGCAATTAAATCCATCGTCTAGGATAAGAACGGAAAGGAAATGAGAATCCAGGAAGTTTTTGGAGAATGTTGGAGATAACTTCTTGACACAAGTGCTGAAGGATCCGACCAGGGGCCGTGCGCAGCTTGACCTTCTGCTCACAAACAGGGAGGAACTCATAGGGGAAGTGGAGGTGGGTGACAACCTGGGAAGCAGTGATCATGAGATGGTAGATTTCAGGATCCTGACCAAAGGAAGAAAAGAGAGTAGTAAAATACACACCTTGGACTTCAAAAAAGCAGATTTTGACTCCCTCAGAGATCTGATGGGCAGAATCCCCTGGGATGCTAACATGAAGGGGAAAGGACAGCTGGCAGTATTTTAAAGAAACCTTATTGAAGGCACAGAAAGAAACCATCCAGATGCGTAGCAAGAGGTAGGAGACCGGATTGGCTTACGGGGGAACTCCTTGGTGAACTTAAGCACAAAAAGGAAGCTTACAAAAAGTGGAAACTTGGACAAATGACCAGGGAGGGGTTTAAATGTATAGCTCAAGAATGCCGAGAGGTTATCAGGAGGGCGAAAGCACAAATGGAATTGCGACTGGCTAAGGATGTGAAGGATAACAAGAAAGGTTTCTACAGGCATGTTAACAAGAAGGTGATCAGAGAGTATGTGCGGCCCCTACTGGATGAGGGAGGTAACCTAGTGACAGATGATGTGGGGAAAGCTTTCTTTGCCTCTGTATTCACGGACAAGGTTGGCTCCTGGACTTCTGCGCTAAGTGACGCAAGATGGGATGAAGATGAACAGCCCGTGATGGGTAAAGAACAGGCTAGGAACTATTTAGAAAAACAAATCCATGGGTCCGGACTTAATGCATCCGAGGGTACTGAGGGAGTTGGC
>JANRFK010004149.1:170163054-170173356 GCA_030068395.1 Apalone spinifera
GTCCCCAGCTACCTCCCCCCTTGGCCCTCCTCTCACACTCTGGCCCCTTCCTGGGCCCCTCTGCGTCCCCACTCACAGAGCCACCCTCACTTTCTTTTGCCTACAGCTACTTCCATGCACTCCTGCTCTCACTCATCCCATGGGGAGGAGGAAGATTTGCTTCCCTGGCCCCTTATTTCTCTTGCTCATCTCCTTCTCCCCGTCAGGCTTTGCCTATGGCTGCAGATCTGGACGTGGCTATCTACTGCTCGTTTTTGCTGAGATGGATGTGAATACGAATGTATGTTGTATCCATGCAGGGCTGTGCATACGAGGAGCTTTGCCAAATGTGCTCCACCACAAAATAGAGATCATGCTTTTTACCTCATGGGATTGGAATGCCAAATTGCTGAAGTGCCTAATATATTTGTGTTTCAACCATGGCACGTAAAACTGCTTACAAAGCACTTTTAAGCTCCAGCCTACAATGTGACTTATATAAGTGCCAGGGTGTTTCTAGGTGGATCCATTTGCAGGAGCAGAGCTATAGACATGCTTGCTGATGACTCCCAACTAATAAGGGTAAACGTGATCATCAAGCACATTTAAAGTTAGCTGAAGTTCAGGCTCTGGGAAGTCTGAACCAGCCACCAATTAGCGATGTAAACTGTCATTTAAAAAGTTAACTGGTTCAACACTATGTGACTTTTCATTTTTTCCGAATACCATCTTTGTATGTTGTTTCCTTTCTGTTGTGTGGGTAGTGCTGTGTATAGCTAAACTATTTCCTTCAGTGTACTGTGATGTTACTTCATGCAAACTCTACCGTAAGCATCAAAATAAGCTTATTGTTTAGGAAGACTAGAACTTTGTCTTATACAGTTTTCTTACTCAGCGTAGACAAGTCCCAAGACTTCTTTTCCTGCTGCTCTTTTCAGTAAGTGCATTAGAAACTTTTAACTTGCGTGTTGTGGTGGCACCTAGAGACACCAGTCAGAGAGTGGAACCCCATTGTACTGAGCGCTCTGCACATAATGAAAAGACAGTCCCTGCTGCAGGGGTTACGTACCTTCCATCTGGAGAGCTACTCAAGATTAGCAGACAGTGCTTTAGGATAGTTCATGAACCAGACGCAGCACTACTCATGGTGAAGCAGCAAAGAGGGATGATACAAAATGTCAGTACTGTTTGAGCCCATCTCCGAGTTCACGGGTTTACCTTTACAGGTGTCTGTTTTACCTTAGGGACACTAACATCTCATACAGGACATGTTACTGTGTCGGCCAAGCACACACACGTGCATTCTTCATGCATCAATTTGTTTTCATTCACAGACTCCCCTGAAGAATCATGGCAGTCAAGTGGCGGGATGGACATTCCTCTTCTGTACTGTGCTTGAATGTAAACAAAGACGGTCTGGTGGCTTCTGGAGCAGAGAGAGGAGAACTCTCAATCTGGAACGAGGAAGGGATTCATTTAGAACAGATACAGCTCCCAAGGGCGGATGATGTCACCTGTGTTGTGTTCTCTCCCACCTGCCCCAGCAGGCTGTACACCTCCCACGGTGAAACCATTAGCGTGCTGGATGTCAGATTCCTTAAAGGGCCAGCTGAATGCTTCCATCTGAATGAGGAAGAGATCAATTGCCTCTCAGTGAATGAGACCGACAGTGTCCTGGCTGCTGCAGATGACTCTGGGGCGATAAAAATTATGGACTTGGAAAACAAGAAAGTCAGCCGGTCCTTGAGGAGGCATTCAAACATCTGCTCCTCTGTTGCCTTTCGGCCTCAGCGCCCTCAAAGTCTTGTGTCTTGTGGACTGGATATGAAGGTGATTTTTATAGTAGAAGGTGGATGATGGCTAGAAAACTTAAATGTTTACTAGATATGAGTTATTAGATGATATTTGCTGTGCTGCTCCTCCATTCTGGGATTGTTAACATGGCTCTCCAACACTCTTAATGTGGCCCCAGTATAATAGCCAGAGGTTTGGATTCTCCTGAACTGTTAGTATGTTATCCTGAAATTGGTTCATAATTACATAGTATTTAAATATGTTCAGCATTATCTCCTACAAAGTCATCAATCTACTGCCCCCCTCCCCTCCATGAAGTAGGTGTTCATCCCATTTTATAGATCAGGAAATGAAATGGGTCCCCAAAGGCTGCAGAGAAAGTATCTGATTCTCAGTGCTGTTCTCATTCCCAGTTACATAGCTATAATTGTCAGTTTGTCATGGCTCCCTCTGCCCTGATGCCTCCAAACATTGAGGGTGGTCTCTTCACCACTTCCACCTTCTCAAGAGTTAAGCCTTAGCTATTCTAAGGAGGGCTGTTTCCGCAATTGTAGTTCTAATGATTTGTATGGTTTGATTTGAAGGTTATGTTGTGGAACCTGCAGAAAGCTCGCCCACTGTGGACCATGACCCTGCAGGAGACCGAAGCAGAGGAAGTGGGACAGCAATCAGCTGGCCAGTTCTTTAACCCTCCCCTTGCCCATTCTCTGTCTGTTGCAGCATGCGGTAATGTCTTTAGTTGTGGAGCTGAAGATGGTAAAATCAGGATCTTCCGAGTAACAGGGGTCAAGTTTGAGCAGGAGCTGGGGTTTAAGGCTCACACGCTGGGCGTGTCCCAGGTCCTTTTTTTGCCAGATGTATATTGGCTGCTTTCTGGAGGAAATGATGGAAGGGTGTTACTGTGGGATGTCGGCAGTGAAGCCGGGAAGCAATTGAAGAGTCCTGTGAAATCCATCCACCGGAGGAAGGCCAGAACACCAACTTCCCCCAAGAGAGGTGGAGAGCACAACACCATGGTTACCAATGAACATGCCAGAGTTTTACCAAAACTAAGCATAGAACATGGAGAGAAGGTGAACTGGATTTCATACACAGCAATCAAAGGCTTGAGGAGGGTGTTCGTTGCCGACCAGAGCAGCTGTATATCTGTATACCCTCTGAATGCAACCTAGACACACACTGTTTAAGGAAGTTTTGGGAAGCAGCTAGTGTTTTTTAAAATTTTTGCGAGGTGGCCTCTGTGGTTCCTTACAGAACACTCTCCTCTTCATTCCCATGGAGAGTAAACTTCCTGTTGCTTAAATAATCCCCAACTCTTCTGCACATTTAGAAGTGGCCTGGAATTTGCTGTGGCATGTTATGCACACAAATAACATCACTCCCTATTTCAGTAGGGCAGCTTCTTCACTGTCCTTATCTCCTTGTGGGATTGGAAGAAGGTGCATTTTGAATATAGGTGTGACTTTGTTGGAAATGGATCGAGAGGACTTGCAGACATGGAGGCAGCCTCATGCTACAGGTTGTAACATTTTATGTTTCAGTCTGCAAACATTGTAAGAAAGATGGTATTCAGTCGGGAAGAAAATAAATCTGTGGGCCTGGTAAGCTTTGCTGAAGGCACAATTGACTGGAGTCCTCCAAACTCCCTGCACTAGAACAACATACATTATTTTCCTGCTTTGCTTCATTACCTCTCTAATTCTTTGCTTTCCCCATTTTGAACTTTCTGGCAGTTTAGACCTAAATGGGACATAATCTGTTATCTGAGATGCAGCACCTGAAAATGTGGGGTGCAAGCATGTTTGAACTATTTCTAATTTAATATAATGAATATTACTGAAGTAAGTTAAATAGATTTAAAGTTAATCAAAGTGGGATTTTCAGACAAACAAAATGGTGGGACATTTATTTATTTGGCTTGTCCTTCTTTGATTTCATGTGTCTCAGAGGCAAAAATATCTTTTTAAATCCATCTCAACAAAACCTTCCTCCCTGCACTCCTGTTAGCTCTTGTATGGCTACCCTATTGAACCCTACATGCAAAAGTGTGAAGTTGAGCATGTTCGAACTTCAGTGCAGAGTGTAATAAAAATAGAGGGCCAGGTGCTGCTCTCTTCCTTACAAAAAAGTCTGACTGATGTCAAGGGCTCCTTGCATGAATATGATAAACAGGCTTCCACCCTAAATGGACTGTTAGCTTACTCATGTAGGGCGATGTGACCAAATGTGAATCCCGTGCATTTGAAGTTATTTCATAAACTTCACACTCTTATGGGATGTGCACATAATTCAGAGAGCTTATTTCCCCAGGATGTCCTAAACCACTCATGCTGAAAGTGCAGTACTTAAGTTTGGAAACCAGTCGGGCCAATTAGATAATTTTTGTCTCATTGGTTATACATGCAAAGGAGTGATCTCTGCCCAGACCTCTGAACTTTCTGATATTACTAAAATAAGGTTAATTCATGTTTGTCAGAAACTTTTTTTGGGGGAGGGGGGTGAGGCAGAAGCAAGTGGTGAGATAATGGGAGAGATGGAATGTTCTATTGGAAGAAAAGAGCAAACCTATAATTAAAAGACTTGTCATTCCCCTTTGCCTCCCTGAGTAACCCCTTGTGCATCACTAAAGATTAAAAGATTCCTTACAATTGTATATATGCTTGATCTTGTTTTCTTACCCTCTGCTTTTGAATATTTAACATTCAGACGTTTTGAGGATGACAAAGAAATGCCCACTGTCAGAATGTATCAAGGTCTAGGGGCATCCACTCTATGGCAGTGGGAATCTGTGTGCTGCTCCTATCTTTGTGATCCTCATATCCTGAACAAAAGGTCAGTAAACACACTTCTAGAATTAACTTTAACAATTAGGATGTCTCTCTCACCACTTCACAAGATAGAGTTAAAGTCCCTCACAGCAATGCAGGAAGCTATGGGAATAGGGTGAGGCTAAGAAGAGGTTTGAAGAGATCCAAGAGGGGCAGGCATGGTAGGGCCCAGCCTCTGATTTGAGAATGAAAAGGAGAGTCGGAGATTAATAAATGATAAAAAGCCACATTTGTCTAATTTTTCAGATCTAGCCATGCTAGTCTGTTGACGCACACGTGTGTTGTATCCAGAGTAGCATAGATAAACATGTTGGCTATCAGTTCAAATGAGTATAGCAACAAAGCTTTGATTCTTCTGATGTCAAATTTCACTAGCTATCCAGTCATCAATTTTCCAGCATGGAGAGTACATGCATTTTTTGATGTAAAGCCACTTAGTTTGTGAATACATTTGATGCCATCAGTATACACCCATCTCCAGCTGGCCAGTGGAGCTTCTGTTGCACATTTCTCGGATTTTTCTAAGCAAGCTCCTTCAGGCTTTCTCCTCTACTGTGCCTCCCCCAATAAACATCCACAAAGTTCTCTGTCTTCCATGTTTGTGTCAGACTTCCCTTTGTTACGGGAGCCTACAGAAAATGTGACAGCTGTTGGTGCTGAGACACCACCTATTGTCTGACCTAGAGATTTTTGGGGGGCAGTGTAGTCTAGTGGATACAGCCCTAGACTGGGACCCAGGGAACCTGAGCACTATTTCTGGCACTGCTGCTGGCCTGCTAGGTGACCTTGAGGGACATTGCTTTGTGCCTCAGTTTCCCCAAAGCACTTGAAGCTACAGATGAAAAGCACCATATAAAGGCTATTTGCAGTGTTGTAGCCATGTTGATCCCAGGATATTAAGACAAGTGGGTGAGGTAATATTTTTGGATCAATTTTGGTTAGCAAAAGAGACAAGCTTGTCTTTCGCCAACAAAAGCTGGTTCAATAAAAGAGCTACCTCATCCATCTTGTGTCTCTCTAAAATCTGGGTATGTTAGTTCTGTGTTTGTACATCAACTAGCACAGTGTACTCCTTGTCCATAAATTCTATAGGAATACAACTAATACATCGAGTACAAGCTGAACAGGGCAAGTCATCTTTAAGTAATTTGTGTAAAAGACAACTGGGATGTTTGTTGTGTTGGAGGACTGCGCCAGATTCATAATTAAGTAACATGTTTGTAGAGGTGTTTGTGTGTTTCCAAACTATATTTGGATGTACTAGCTATAAAAAGACCTCTGTGCAATATGACCTTTACCCAGAGTCGGATCTTCTGTCCACGCTGCTGCTGACTGCCCACAAGAGAGAAGATCGAGCCAGGATTCAAGCCTGTTGAATTTGCATTTCTTCTCTTCTTGTTCCCCATGAAGATGGCCAAAGAGACTATATCTCTGCACTCCCTGAACGAGACGTTAAACAGGTCACAAAGGTTGTGTGTGTTAGTACTACAAGGAGGAACAGGGCAAGGCTCCTTTGTGCTGGGAAGGGGCTATAGGAAGATGGGGTGAGGGAGGAGATGAACAGCTTCTGGAGTGGTGGGTCTGCATGATAGATGAGTCTGTACTTGTTTCTTAATTCTTTATGGGAAATAGAGGGGGGATCAAAATGAATGTAGGGGGTGATGGGTCTCAGATCACAAAGAGTCTCCGTGTTTCCCCTTTCTCTCAAAACAACCAACCACCTGTTTTGTGAACAACCCTTTGCACGGTTCGCAGCCATTTACCCCGTTACCCAGATGCATGAGTGCTTTGCCTTCAGCCTGAATGCAGCTGCTTGATCCCCAGTCGTAAACTAGCTCTTTTTTAAAAGTTTGAGAATGGGCCAGCTGGAAATTCTAATCTATCCATGTTGAACATGTTCGTGTTGTGATATGGTCCAGTTCTGAGCAAATGTTTTTAGGTGAGCCCAGGACTGGTGAAAAGCTCAGAACCCAGTGAATGTAAAAGAGAAGGAAGGGAGTGAGGGAGCCCATGGAAGAAACTTAACTTCATATTGTGTCTCTTACCTATTGTCGGGTCACACACAATCATCTTATTTAATCTGCAGACTTTCATTGAAATGAAACATGGTTGAAAATGCTGCTCTAGTTACTCAAGATGGAGAATACATAGCCCCTTTTCACTGAAAAGCACATATATGGGAGTTCCAGGCCTGACAACTGTGCAAACATTATCTAACAGGAGAGGCTTGAATATGTATAAAGTTGGTGTCTGCTTAAATAAATGTTGTAGTAAAAGTGGCTGCTGTAAAGCAAATATATTACTGCTGCTGAGATGTACTCACTAGCTGGAAGAGAGAGCAATTCTAAAATAGCCTTTTTGTGCTGCAGCTGCTTGGTTCTGCCATATTTAAAGAACCACCTCTAGACTTGCACTAAGGTGGCAGGAGCGTTGAGAACCACTGAATGACGCTACAAACCCTGCATATGATAGTACCCACGTTAAGCCAGGGTGTGTAGTGGCAGTGCAGCCCAAGCACTAGCACCTATGGGGGAGTTTGTAGGGACTGGGAAGTCACCAGGCACGGTGCTGAGGGAGGAAAGGAAGAGGCTGGGTTTAAGTATTGTAGTACTAGTAGAAGATTCGCCTTGCATTGCGTGGGCTCTTAACTCAATTTTTGTATGGCAGAAAATAAAATGAAAATGTCCATGCTTCATTGAAATGATTGCTCTCGGGCGGGGCTGGGGAGGAGGGGTTCAGGGTGCTGGCTGTCCCAGGAAGAGAGGCTGACCCTCGCCTTTTCTCACTGCAGCAGCTTGGGGCCAGGCGAGAAGTGCCTCCCCACGGCTGCTGTAGCTCCAGCAGGCAGAACGGGGAGAGGGGTAAACGTCCCCTGGCTGGGGCAGGTCCAGGTTCATCCGCCCCTGAGCTCCCCAGCCAGAGTGAGGAATGCAGCAACCTGGGCACTTTCCCCTGGCTCCCTGCAATGTTCCTATACAAATGGGGTGAGGGCTTCAGCCTTCCCACCCTCTTTAAAGGGTGCATGAAGGGTGGGAGGCTCAGGGCTGGTGCAGTCCCAGGCAAAGGGCCATCCCCCAGTCAACCCCTTTCTGCGTGGCGATTGTCTCTCTTCTGAAGGGGTTTAGAAGAAGCAATCCCAGGCACATCCCATTGTCCTGGCACAATCCACTCCTGCCCTTGCTTTAAGTTACGATAAGAGGAAGCTGCCTACCGAATGTGGTGGGCCTAACTCTTGCCATTTAGGAGTTCTTGAACAGACAGGCGGACTCACATATAGGCCAACTCAATATAAAGTAGATTTAAATATTAAGTAGTGGTAGATTTTATACAGCGCTGACTTAAGTGTCATGTAGGATTAATTTGGGTCCTCAAATGAAACCCTTAAGATTAGACTGTACTTGATAGGTCACGAATAGCAGGTATAGAAGCTCTCCTAGTAAGAATGAGGGTGCCTGATGCATTAATTCAGATAGCCTTCTTCACAGGCTTCAAGGCTATGTGATGGCTTCTAAAGGCGCCCAGACTACATCAAGCAACTGAAGCTCAACTGGCAAATAATTGCAAAAGGAGTCAGGAGGACTTCTCAGTAAAATGGAGAAATCTTAAACTGGATCTCAAGTTAGTCATCATAATGCAGCAGACGTGGAGCCTTGTTTCTGTGCAGAAGGTGAGATATGTTGATTCTAATAATATGAGTGGTTCTTATATTCCATAGGGTGGAAAACAGGCTGCAGACCTTGGAGTCTCAGTTCAAAGAGCTGAACTCCTCCATGGAGAAACTGACCCAAAAGCTGCAGTTTCAGGGTGAAACCCTGGAGAAGCAGGTGGATCAGGATGAGATGTGGACATCCTTGCTGGAGAACAGGTATGCCACAGAAGAAAAAGAACCAGCTTAGTTTTCACTATGCATCAGTTGGGACTTGGGAGACTGGAGAATTGAGAAATCTGTAACATTCTACACATGCCAGTGACGGTGAATGAATCTATATTACATGTCTACATTGCATCCCTCCTGTGCAAAAGCCTATGCAAATGAAGCACAGATTAGCATAGTGCTGTCTTCATTTGCATAATTAATTAGGGGCCGTTTTTGAACGAGAGGCTTTTGCACAAAAAGGAGTCAACTACACAGCTCCTTTCTGCACAAAACCCCCCTCTTGCGCAAGAGCCATTCTTCCTGAAAGAACAGCTCTTGCACAAGAGGGGGTTTTTGTGCAAAAATGGCCCCTAATTAATTATGCAAATGAAGCACAGCAATATACTAATCTGCACTTCATTTGCATAGGCTTTTGCGCAAGAAGGATGCAATGTAGACATAGCCTGAGTAAAATGAACATAACTCTTTGTATATCCAAGATGTGGCTTTGAATTGCCTGTTAATGCAAGAGAATAGTTTGTTGATATTGGCAAGACAAATTCCATTCCAAGTGCAAAAACTTCTAAAAACACTTCCAATATGCACAAAATATTATTGTATCTTAAAAAACCCATATCATTTCTAAGAATATCAGAGACACCATATGCTCTTTCAAAACCTCTCAGATAACTATGTCCCACTGTAAGCAGTAACAATCAGAATCTCATTAATACCCTGGTTTTTGTTCTGCTCGCAAATAAGGACAAAATTCACATTTTGGTGCTTGAAATTAAGGCTCCCATACTTATATTTTGATGTCTAAATAAGTGGCTTTTTATTTTTAAAAAAGTACCGAGAAAACTCTGGACAGCAATGGCAGCTGCAGAAGTAGGACTGAGTGGACTTTTAAGTTCTGAAGTTTTATATTATATTTTTGAATACAGCTAATTTTTGTATATAATCCTACATTTGTAAGTTCAACTATTATGATAAAGACATTGCACCATAGTACTTAGGTTAATTGAAAAATAAAATTTCTTTGGTTAATACAGTGTTAAGTATCTGTAATAAAAATAGTGAGCACTGTACACTTTGTATTGTCAATTATGAAATCAATGTATTAAAAAAATAGAAAACACCCAAAATTATTTGAATAGTATTCTATTGTTTAACAGCATGATTAAATGCATGATTGTGATTAATTTTTAATGGTGTGATTAGTTTTTTTAATTGGTTAACAGCCCTAATTACCAGTAATTGCTAGGGCTTTTAGAGACCACCAGACTTCTTCACTTATGACCTAAATAGGCATCAACTGAAGTCTCTGGGAAGTATTTTTGTCTGAGAAGTGGTTTATATGTCTCCATCTCCCTGGCAGGTTCACTTCTGTGGAGATAAATCTTTTCTACAGCATTGTCAGTGAAACGCTTTGCGACTTGCATTCCCGTGTGAGAGTGAAGCTACCAGATCTGGCGGGAGGCCTCCCCACCTTAGCCTCTGTCATGAGGCGCAAAGACAAGAACCAGAGAATTAGGCTGGTGTGGGAAGCGGTGCTGGAGCTGCTAGGGCTGCAAGAGGAAGATGTGCTATCTCTGTGCACCTTTCTCATCACACACTGCTCGGAAGCGCAGTACTGCCCAGCTAGCCAGAGACAACAGTACACCAGTGAGATCAGCACAATGATAGGCGCAGTGGTGACGAACCAGGTCCTCCGGGAGAGCCTGCTGTGCGCTGCCCAGGTGGCAGAGAATGGCAGAGCGCAGCGGGATCCAGAGAAGAGAGCAGCGCTTGTCCAAAAATAACCGCGGCGGCTGACTTACATTCCCGTGTGCCCGCGCAGGACCC
>JANRFK010004149.1:170173456-170184877 GCA_030068395.1 Apalone spinifera
CCCCCTGTCCTCATGCCAGCCCAGCACCCCCCCCACCCCATTGCTCTCCCAGCCTGGCGCCCCCTCACACCTCTTCCTGCACTCCAATGTTCTCCTGCACCTCAATGCCCTCCCAGTACCTCCTCACACATCTTCCTGCATCCTAGCGCCCTCCCATTCCTGTGCCCCTTTCTGCACCCAATACCCTTCTAGAACTAGCACCCTGCATATCTGATTTGGCTCTGAGCTCCTTCCTGTATGCCACCTCTGCCCCGGCCCAGACCCCCTTCCCACACCCTGGACCTCTCATTTCTGGCCCCACTTTGGAACCGTATAGCTGCTTGTCCTTGCTGAACCGCATCAGCTAGCTTTGAAAGTGTAGCTTTAGGTACTGTCTCCCACAGTCTTCTTGACAGCAAGTTGGAGATGTCTGGTTTGGCTGAATGGACTGAGGTGGCTAGAAAGCTGGCTAGATCATTGGGGTATAGATAGCGATTAATGGCTTGATGTATGGTTAGCAGCCGGTATTGAGTGGCGTGCCCCAGGGGTCAGTCCTGGGTCGGGTTTTGTTCAACATCTTCATTAATGATCTGGGTGAGGGGATGGATTACACCCTCACCAAGTTTGTGGATGACATTAAACTGGCGGAAGAGGTAGAGACGCTGGAGAGGAGGGATAGGGTCAAGAGTGACTTAAACGAATTGGAGCATTTGGGCCAAAATAAATCTCCCTTTCAGCAAGTGCACAGTCCTACAGTTAGGACAGAAGTATCCCATGCACTGCTACAGGCTGGGGACTTGCTGGCTAATGGTGTAGTAGGAGTCTTGCCAGCAGATAGAGGAAAGTGATTATTCCCCTCGCTTGCGCACTGGTGAAGCCACATCTGGAGTATCCCCCAACTACAGAAAGGGTGTGGGCAAATTGGAGAGAGTTCAACAGAGAGTAGTGGTAGATGACCAGTCAAGGAGCAATGGTCTCAAGTTGCAGTGGGGGAGGTCTAGGTTGGATATTAGAAAAACTCTTTCACTAGCAGGGTGGGGAAGCACTGGGATGGGTTCCCTAGGGAGGCGGTGGAGAGGTTTTTAAGTCCAGGCTTGACAAAGCCTTGGCTGGGGTGATTTAGTTGGGATTGGTTCTGCTTTGAACAGGGTGTTGGACTAGCTGGCCTCCTAAGGTTTTCTGAAAATGCAAGTAAATATATCCACTACATCACCTTTGACGAAATGCTTGGTGACCCCCAAAAAGAATTCAAATAGATTGGTTAGGCATGATGTCTCTCATAAAAAATCATGCTGACTCTGTGTCTGACAGTTCTGATTTTTACGATAGTTTCAGCCAATTTGCCTGGTACTGAAGTTACCTTACTGGCCTATAATTGTGGTAGGGATGTTAGATACCATATAATTGTGTAACCACACGAAATATTACATAAGAACATAAGAATGGCTGTACTGGGTCAGACCAAAGGTCCATCTAGCCCAGTATCCTGTCTGCCAACAGTGGCCAGCACCAGATGCCCCAGAGGGGGTGGACCGAAGACAATGATCAAGCGATTTGTCTCATGCCATCCTTCTCCAGCCTCTGACAAACAGAGGCCAGGCACATCATTTCTATCCCATTGCACAGTTATTATCACACAACTATACGATAGTCCCCGGGGGTGGGGCTGGCAGCCACTGTGCTCCTGGCCCCACTCCCAGGGAGCCCCCAGCCACTGCATGCTGCTGCCTCTGTATCCAGCAGCAGCGTGGGGTAACAGGCTGAAAATGGTTCTTGAGCCATCCCACCTGCTGCCCTGCACTGCTGCCTCTGATACAGAGACTCTGCTGACATCCCATGGATCAGCCTCTGTCCTTAGCGAGCCTGGGCCCACCACAGGCAGAGGCTGCCCTACAGCAGCAGCCCCTGTCTGGGGGTGGGGCCTGAGCTCCCCACGGAGTAGCCTCTGTCCGTGGTGGATCCGGGCTCAGATTAACCAATAAACCCAGGCTTATTGGTTAATCCAGGGGTTCTCAAACTTTTGGATACCATGACCCCCCCCCAAGTTGCTTGCGAACCCCCGGTGGGTTGGGACCCACAGTTTGAGAAACGCAGACTGTATGCCAGTGGTCCCCAATGCAGTGCCCACGAGCGCCATGGCGCCCACCTAGCCATTTCTGTGCGCCCGACAAGTGATCTGAGCCAGCCCCGCCCCCAGGCGCGCGGCGCATGGTAAGTGCTGGCCCTGGGCGCACGGCGGTTAGGCAAGGTCTGTGCCGGCCCCGGGCATGCAGCGTATGGGCGGTGCCGGCCCAGGCACGCGGCACAGGGGAGGCGCCGGCCCCGGACGCGTAGCACATGGTCAGTGCCAGTCCCGGAAACGCATCGGTTAGGTGGCCTCAACCCTGGCTGGGAGGCTTGAGGTCTGTGCCTGTGCCGGCCCCGGGCATGTGGCATATGGGTGGTGCCAGCCCAGGCGCGCAGCACAGGGGCGGCGCCGGCTCCAGGCACGCAGTGCATGGGCAGAGGCGGCCCCGCTCCCGAGCGCGCGGGACATAGGCTGTTCCGGCCCTGGGCACGCGGCGTATGGATGGCCCCACCCCTGGGCATGCAGCACAGTTGCGGCGCCAGCCCGAGAGTGTGGCGCATGGGTGGCGCCAGCTCTGGGCACACAGCATATGGGTGGCCCTGCCCCCAGGCACGTGCATGGCCCTGCCCCGGGTGTGCAGCGTGTGAGCCGCAAAAGGTTGGGGACCACTGCACTATGCTAACATCACTACTCAGTACCTTTTCCATTTCTAAAATACATTTTTTTAGATGAGGCAACTAGAATACATGCAGTATCCAAGGTGTGGCTGTACCATGGGTTTATATAATGGCGTTAGGATTAGGATGTACGTGAGTGGTCGAGTCGAGTTCTCGACTATTCACTCTTCCCCTTGCTGCCTCTTAAAAGCCAATTCCCCCCAGCACTCTCTCCACAGTGCCGCCTGCCCACTCCCACTGCCTCTCTCAGAGGTAGTTGGGTGGGGTACGGGAGGCTGCTCTGGCAGTGGCCCCTGTCCATGGGGGTCCCAGTGGGGATCTGGACCTCCCCCACAGACAGGGGCTGCTTCCATGAAGCAGCCTCTGTCTGTGGCAGCCCAGGCTGGCCATGGGCAGGGGCTGCCCCAGCAGCAGCCCCTGTACACAGCCAGCCCAGGCTGCCACAAACAAGGGCTGCACACCTGGACCAAGCAGTCCCAGCTTGCGCCAGTCTGGGACTGCAACACCTCTGCATGTTAAATGTTGTAAGAGCCGCTGGCCTCTTGGCAGCTCTGGGAACTACCCCTGCTGCAGCTCTGCAGAGCAGTTCCCCTTATTGACTAATTGTGTAGTTGATACGCATTGTAATGCCTTGTAATGCCGCTTGTGGGATGAGGAGTATGCTTAACATGTATGTGAGAAGTCAAGCCCATTCTCCTTATTTCCTTTCCCCATCCCCTCAAGAAAGGTATGGGGATTTTTACCATGATGATTTTCCTTCATTAAATAGCAGATGAAATTCATTGTTGATAAATGCAAAGTAAGCCACATTGGAAAACATAACACCAACTCTATGTACAAACCATAGGGTCTAAATTACTTATTGCTGGGGCCCCTAGAAATTCACAGGTATGAAAAAAGCTTCATGGACAGTGAAATATGATCTTCCCTGTGACATAAAGATCCCAGCTGGCAGCTCCTATCCAGCTACTAATCTCCACCAGTGACTGAAACTTCCTATTCCCCTACAAGGGCCTGGCACAGGGAAGGTCAGACCCACCTCTGAGATCTCCTTGACTGCAGGAAGCACTATCACTCCAGCTGTCACACCCCTCTTAACTGCCCTGGGGGCTGCAGCTTTAGCTGTCATATGCACACTACACCTGGGGTAGCTGCAGTTTGAGCTGTCACCCCCTATGCGGACTGCA
Source organism: Apalone spinifera (assembly GCA_030068395.1). Taxonomy (NCBI): domain Eukaryota; kingdom Metazoa; phylum Chordata; order Testudines; family Trionychidae; genus Apalone; species Apalone spinifera. The sequence goes on from JANRFK010004149.1 coordinate 170,177,368, forward strand.
GTTCCAGCTGTCAGCTGCCCACAGGGGCGGGAAACTGCCAGAACCAGACCTATGGTAACTGATCAGTCCTCCCTTCTGGGCTGCTAGTGGCTTTAAGAAATGAGTGCCCAGCCAGTAGTCTTCCTCTCTGGCTGCCCAGTTGTGAAGGCAATGCCCCTGCCAGCAGCAAGTCCCCCTACAATAGCCTTGAAACCTTCCATCCTGACCGCCTTTTGGTTTGGGACCCACATGGTTACAACACTCTGAAATTTCAGATATAAACATTGGAAAAAAGTGAAATTGACTAATTTTATCATCCCATCCCAGGCTGTAAAATTGGCCAAAAAGAACCATGAATTGATGAGGGGAAAGGTGTGATGGGAAAGGTTTTTTCATCCCACCTAGTGGATACATGTAAATTCTCAAGCCCTATGTGAATTCTTTTCGTATTTTGGAAGATGATAATAGAGCATTCAGCATTTGTGCAAAACTTTGCAGTTCATTTTCAAGCATTGTGTAACATGGGTTGCTGATGTAGTCTTAGTTATTTTGGGATGATAAATGACTGAGAAGGATTTCCAGTTTACTCTGCAAATCTGAAATCTTGGTGGTGATGAACAAAAATAACCAATCAAGCACACATTTTAATAGCTCAAGACTTTTAATACATTTTACAGCAAACATTTAAACTCTGTTTTAAATTGTATTCTTGATAGTACCAAATAAGAAACGTGTTGGGTTTTTTTAAATTATAGCTGCAGATACTGATGTATCTTTCCTTCCTTTACTTAGATTCAAAATGTCGAAGAAATCTGAGGCTCCGCTTTCCTTAACTGACTGTCTTTGCCAAATCTGCATGGAAATTTTTGTGGAGCCAGTGACCCTGCCATGCAACCACACTCTCTGTAATTCTTGTTTCCAATCAACAGTGGAGAAGGCAAGTCTGTACTGCCCCTTTTGCCGCCGGCGGGTCTCTTCTTGGGCACGATATAATGCCCGCAAAAATACTCTTATCAATTGGGAACTGTGGGAAAGGATTCAAAAGAATTACCCAGAAGAATGCCAACGCAGAGTTAATGGACAGGATCTGGAAGAGGACCGTAAGTAAAATATTTGTCTTGTATCTGTTTGTGCCATAGCAAAGTAATTGGTATTAATGAGTTTGGATGTCATGAAGTGAGATCATAAAGTATTTGCTTGCCTTTGCCGGTCCCCATTTCTGGCCCTGCTTCCTCTCTGACTTTTTCCCATCTCACAGATCCTTTCCTCAGTTTGGCACTTGTAGAAGGGAATGGGCTGCGTCTTCTCCCCTTCACCTCCTGCATTCCCTGGGGTTGTGTCTCCTCTGGTGACGGTTTCCATTCTCTGATTTATTTCCCTCTTGTAGATCCCCTGATCCCCTCTGGCTCGCCAAGTCCCCCAATTCCTTTTCCCATCTCTCTCCCCCGGCTTGTAACCAGATAAATAGGGGTCAATACAGGATTCACCAGGCTCGAGCCAGTCTCTGACAAATGGCTGAACAGGACACTGGGCAGCACCTCGTGCTTCTTTGCAGGATGAAAAGGCTTCTCTGGAGCAACGCATCAGATCCTAGGATCATCCAGCAAAGCACCGAGCCTGGGAAGTGAGACCTGCTGTGATCAGGGGATGTTCACTGTGCCCCTATGCAGAGAGAAGATGCTGCTGGGGCCCATTCACCAAGCAGCTTTCTCTCTCTGCAGATGGTCTCCTCCCCTTGCAATGTCCTCCTGCTGCCACAGGGAGCAGCAGCTGCTCTCCCTTCAGTTCCTGGCCTTGCCACAGGCCACTCAGGGAGCAGTAAGGGGCTAAAACACAGCTTCCCTGCTGCCTTTAGGTAAGTCCAAAGTGTGGTAGCCTCTTAACGCCCCCGAGTCCTCCTGTAATCAAGTACTGCTTGTGCTCCCAGTTGCATACATACGGTCACTCTGGGCTTCCAGTTGAATTCCTTCAAAGACAATATGGCAGGAAACAGGCTTAGCAAATCATTTTGTTGTTCATAGTAACTTGTAGTCTTAAAGCTCTTGAGCATTACAGGTCTTTGAAAATAACAAAAATCCTGAGAGGCACTCTTCCCAAGTCTGAGTTCCCCCTTCTTGTGAGTCTATTCATTCATCAGCGTTTCAGGCTGGGCAGAGTGCTTCCTGCTATCTCTCCTGTAAGTCTGCCATATGCGATATCAGCCTCCCACACAGAGCAGAACCCAGCTCTTAAATGAGGCCTGTCTATGCACCATGTGCTCAAAATCACAAATTCCAGATCTAAGTGTCATGTTTGGACCCACACTTCTGATCTCTGTGTGGAGACCATTGTTCTATAGCATTCCTTCCGACACTCCCCCGCTGATCCCGGGCTCCATGCTACACTGCCACTTTGAAATGCCAGGTGGAGCCTGGGGTCAGCTGGGGAGTCCCCAGCTGACCCCAGCTCCTCGCACCACATGCAGTGCCTCTCAGCTGATCCCAGCAGGGCTCTTGCTACATTTCAAAGGCGGAGGCACCCTTATTGACTACTCAAATAGTTGATGCAAATTACATCAACTATTCAATTAGTTGATTAATCTAATTTAACATCTTTATAGTTCTAATCACTGTGGGAACCTTCAGAGCCTGATTTCACAAAATTTCAAACAAGTATTCTAAGGCATCATATCCTTCATTGAAGAAGGAAGATGTGCCTAATTCTGCTGCTTTGAAAATAATATTCTTACAGGAATCTCACTTGTCCATTCATTGCCATCAGAGCTTGAGTGGCTTACCTGTACAGCTGTGAATTGATACATTTCTTCTGGTGGGTGTGGTGTGTGGGTTTTTTTTTTTTCCGAAAAAGAAACTGACATGTGAGGACACCATTGAGCAGTATTGAATGGGAATGTTCCTGCTGTTGATATGTGGGGTGAAGCCCTGAAGTATTTTAGCTTTGACATTTCTATCCAGATAAGAGCTTTTATCCTGTGAAACCGCTTTAAAGCAACACAACGACACACAAAAGAGGGCACAGACTCTTTTTTTCCCTTTGAAGGTCAACTTCAAGATCTCAACATTTGCACTGTCTTGCAATGTAAGGAAGCCTGGCCATTTTCCTCAGAAAGGGTGAGGGAAACTGGAAGTGATTAAGGGACGTGCATTTGCTTTTTCAGTGAATTGGAACATGCTGCATGTTCCCACGAGGTGGACATAATTGTGGTTGTGTTCTGCATGTTTTAGGTTTAAGTTAAACTAGGCTAATATGAAATTGTGATGGGTTATGGTATAAAAATAATCTATGCAAATTTGAGCTATCTAAAGTGATTATTTTGTTTTTCCTACACGCCTCTTTTTCTCTGGATTAGTTTGTATATCCCAACCACTGCATCAGCTAAGCAAGCCTGGGGAATTGAGACAGGAATATGAGGCAGAGATTAGCAAGGTAAGTCTAGAAAATCCTTTTTAAAGTGGTAATTACCTTGAATATTGAGCTATTTGAATCTTGTGTGTATAGGATGACTCCAGTATTTGACATCATAATTAGAGTAACTTTCCTCTTATTTCTTTTAAAATGGAAGGTAAGTATAGTGTTGTGGGGGGAAATTGAAGAAGACAGACCTACAAAAATGATTTGAGGTTTGAAAATGCACCTTACAGTGATAGGCTTGAGTTCAGCTTTTCTTACTGAAGAGAAGGTTAGGAGTTCACTTAGAATCATAGAGCTGGAAGAGACCTCAGGAAGTCATCAGTCCAGCGCCCTGCCCACGGCAGGAGCAATCCCAACTAAATCAACCCAACCAGGGCTTTGTCAAGCCGAGACTTAAACACCTCTAGGGATGGAGATTCCACTCCCTTCCTAGGTAACCCATTGCAGTGCTTCCGCACCCTCCTAGTGAAAGAGTTTTTCCTAATATCCAATCTAGTCTCTCCCACTGTAACTTGAGACGATTGTTCCTTGTTCTGCCATCCGTCACCACTGAGAACAGCCTCTCTCCAGCCTCCTTGGAACCTCTCTTCAGGAAGTTGAAGGCTGCTATCAAATCCCCCCTCACTCTTCTCTTCTGCAGACTAAACAAACCCAAATCCCTCAGTCTTTCCTCATAGGTCATGCGCTCCAGCCCCCTAATCATTTTGGTCGCCCTCCGCTGGACCCTCTCCAATGCATCCATGTCCTTTCTATAGTGGGGGGCCCAGAACTGAACACAATACTCCAAATGTGGCCTCACCAAAGCCAAACAAAGGGGAATAATCACTTATCTGGATCTGCTGGCAATGCTCCTCCTAATGCACCCTAATATGCCATTAGACCTTTTGGCTACAAGGGCACACCACTGACTCATGTCCAGCTTCTCATCCACTGTAATCCCCAGGTCCTTTTCTGCAGAACTGCTACTTAGCCAGTCAGTCCCCAGTCTGTAACAATGCTTGGGATTCTTCCGCCCCAAGTGCAGAACTCTACACTTGCCCTTGTTGAACCTCATCAGATTTCTTTTGGCCCAGTCATCTAATCTGTCCACTCTGGACTCTATCCCTCTGTCACTCTGGACCCTATTCCTGCCCTCCAGCGTATTTACCTCTCCCCCTAGCTTAGTGTCATCTGTGAACTTGCTGAGGGTGCAATCCATCCCCTCATCCAGGTCATTAATAAAGATGTTGAACAAAACCGGTCCTAGAACAGATCCTTGAGGTACTCCGCTAGAAACCGACCGCCAACCTGACATCGAGCCATTGATCGCTACCCGCTGGGCCCGACAGTCTAGCCAGCTTTCTATTCATCTCGCAGTCCATGTATCCTATCCATATTCCCTTAACTTGCTGGCAAGAATATTGTGGGAGACCGTATCCAAAGCTTTGCTAAAGTCAAGGTATATCACATCCACTGACTTTCCCATGTCCACAGAGCCAGTTACCTCATCATAGAAGCTAATCGGTTTGGTCAGGCACAACTTGCCCTTCGTGAATCCATGTTGACTATTCCTGATCATTTTCCCTTCTTCCAAGTGCTTCAAAATGGATTCCTTGAGGATCCCCTATATGATTTTTCCAGGGACTGAGGTAAGGCTGACCAGTCTGTAGTTCCCTGCATCGTCCTTCTTCCCTTTTTTAAAGATGGGCACTACATTTGCCTTTTTCCAATCAGCTGGGATCTCTCCCAATCTCCATGAGTTTTCAAAGATAATGGCCAACGGCTCCACAATGACATTTGCCAACTCCCTCAGTACTCTCAGATGCATTAAATCTGGGCCCATGGATTTGTGTGTGTTTAGCTTTTCTAAATCATTCCTAACTTGTTCTTTCCCCACCAAGGGCTGTCTACCTCCTTCCGATACTGTGTTGCCTAGTGCATTTGTCTGGGAGCTGACCTTGTCCATGAAGACAGGCAAAGAAAGCCTTGAGTACTTCAGCTTTTCCCACATCATCTGTCACTAGGTTACCTCCCTCATCCAGTAAGGGCCCCACACCCTCTCTGATCACCCTCTTATTGCTAACATGCCTATAGAAACCTTTCTTGTTATCCTTCACATCCCTTGCTAGCTGCAATTCCAATTGCGTTTTCACCTTCCTGATAATTCCCCTGCATTCTCGAGCAATATATTTATGCTCCTCCGTAGTCATCCGTCCAAGTTTCCACTTCTTGTAAGCTTCCTTTTTATGTTTAAGCTCACCAAGGATGTCTCCGGTAAGCCAGTCTGGTCGCCTACCATATTTGGTTTTCTTGCTGCGCATCAGGATGGTTTCTTCCTGTGCCTTTAATAAGGCTTCTTTAAAATTCTGTCAGCTCTCCTGGACTCCTTTCCCTTCATGTAAGCATCCCAGGGGATTCTGCCCATCAGTTTTCTGATTTGATCATGATGTACAAGAAGCTACCCAGGGTAAAGGCCTTTGACACTACTGGACTCTTTAATCTAACGTACAAGGGCATAACAAAATTAAACTGGACAGTCCCTACGTAAAAGACTAAACGGAGACAAATCAGGTATCAGGAATGAAAATACACAAAAACCTGTAGGAGAACACTTCAATCTCCCTGGACACACAGTAGCAGATTTAAAAGTAGCCATCCTGCAACAAAAAAACTTCAAGACCAGCCTTCAAACAGAAACTGCAGAGCTACAATTCATCTGCAAATTTGATACTATCAGTTTAGGGTTAAACAAAGACAGTGAATGGCTAGCTAACTTCAAAAGCAGTTTCTCCTCTCTTGGTGTTCACACCTCCACGTCAGCTGCTAGAAGTAGGCCTCATCCTCCCTGACTGAATTAACCTTGTTATCTCTAGCCTTACTCTTGATTGGAACTCTTTTCTTATGCCTGTATATTTATACCTGCCTCTGGAATTTCCAGTACATCAGGGGTTCCCAAACTTTTTGACACCGAGGACCAGTAAATCCATTCATGAGCTTTTGGGGGACTGGTAACATTTATTTGCAAATTTGCATATTCATTAAGCAAATGATGACTATGCAAATAATTTGTTTCTGGTCCTCCCAAATCCCCCAGTGCCAGCTTTAACAAAGCTTTTGATACGGTCTCCCACAATATTCTTGCCAGCAAGTTAAGGGAATATGGATTGGATAAATGGACTGTAAGATGGATAGAAAGCTGGCTAGACCAGGGTTTCCCAAACTTTTTACTTTAGTTGGAACCCATTTTTTTTTCAGTACCATTTTTTGCAACCCAAAAATATAAATGCATATTAAAAAAAGAAAAATGAAAATTGTCACTGTTTATTATTTATTCACAATAATACTATATAATATAAATCTTGATATAAAATACTGCCTAACTTCTTATTACCTTAATTACAATTTAACCAGTAGAATTTTAACAGTTGTAAAGTTTGTTTATTTATAATTTAATGAGTTGAATATAAGTCATTTATTATGTGTGCACTTTATAGCTTTCAAATAACTAAAAAGCGAACTAATGGGAAGGGTGATGTTGTTTTGCATCACATAGCAACTTTGTCAGGAGCAAAAGAAGGAAGTTTTATCCTCAAATCTGGTTCGACATTCAATCTATTTCTATATTTATTTTTGAAGAAAACCAAAGACGAGAAACTAGTTTCACACTTATGTTGTGATGAAAGGCATTAAGAATTTGACTGCTTTCTCAGATAAATGTGAATATGCATTTCTACAGCTCAACCAAAAATCAATCAAGGAGAGTTTATCAAAGTTCTTTTTTAAGGCAGAGTCACAGGAAAGTTCAATTAATGAATCCACTTCTGATGCATTCAATTGTAATATTTCTTCATTTTTGGTGTCAACAGTAAATGGATTCTTAATCCATATTTTACTGGTGTCAATTGCAGGAAAATATTCATTTAAGCTTGATGTTAGCCCCAGGAGATGTTCTTGGATTGCTGCAGAAATCACATCTGAGATAGTTTCAGCATATTTTTCTCGTAATTCAGTTAAAGTACAAAAAGATTTAAAGTTTCTCTTGTTAACTCGCTGTACCCATAAGCAAAGCTCCATGCAGAAAACAAGCGGCAGCCATTTTTATGCTAATGAAACGGGGGAGATTTAAATCCCCACTTCATTA
>JANRFK010004149.1:170214557-170229208 GCA_030068395.1 Apalone spinifera
TACTGGGCTAGATAGACCTTTGGTCTGACCCGGTACGGCCGTTCTTATGTTCACCGGGAGGCTCAAAATGATTCTTTTAGTCACAACTTAATCTTCAAATATCTCTGCAGGCTTTTGTATAATTGACTGCCCCTGGCTTTGACCTTTTCTGGAATGCTGGACAAAACTTACTGTTTTGGGTTTTTGCAAGGTCCCCAAAGAATCTTCTGTTTCTCTTCATTGCCTCAAAACCATTATTGATCTTCAGCTTCCTCATATTGAATTGTTGGTTTTGGTAATGAGTGCTGGCTTGAGGTTTAAGAATGTCTGCATTACTGGCACTCCCCTGCTAGGATAATCCTTCCGACTTCTACTTCTAAGGTTACAACAATACCTTCTCCCTTTTGGAAGAAGCAATAGAATTGAATTGCAGCTCACTTCAGAGTCTTTGTTCTAAGCCCATTGAGAATTCAGACCTCACTGCTCTGTATAGTACCAGTACTTAGTATGTGGCTGTAGTAAAATCAGGTTCTGAAATCTACTTCCTTTCCTTTGCTGGGCTTTTCATTGCAAGCTTAAGAGAGACCTTGCAGTTGTAGTAGGCTTGTTCCATTTAACCTGCTGTTGTATGAAATGAAGCCTTAGTTACTTCTGCTTCTCCCACTTTGTAGTCTTCCCTTTTTTATTCCTTTGTTTTATACCTAAAAATAATTAATAAAAAACGTGCATTGTAGTGTGTGAGACTTCTTTCCATAAACTTAACTGGTGGGGCTGTCAGATCCATCCAGGCAACAGACTGAATTATGCAGCCTGAAGAAATGGTAGCTAGGACTGGGTTTTCTCAACTTTTAATTTTGCTATTCCAGTCACTGTGCGTAGCCTGCACACAGCCTTGTATACAGGAGAGAAGGCATTACTTCTGTGATGCTGAGCACTTTCACAGGAGACAGGCTTGTATCTCTAGCTTGGTAGGGCCTTGAAGGAGGCTCTCTAGATGTGAAGACTTTGGCAGAAAGGAAACAGCTTATCTTTAGCGTATTAAAAAAAACTAGCAAACTTACTTGGCATTGCCTAGGTGCGTCAGGACAGGGGGCTCGGCTTTGTGGGGCATGCGTGGGCAGGGCCTTGGGGATGTGGGGGCCAGTGCAGGGGAAGGGGGGGTGCGAGAGCTAGGGTTGGGGTGAGGAGTTAATCCACCAGGAGTGTATTCTCTCCCCGGGTCCCCTCTTCTGTCCCCCACAGTCCATCGGGGCCTTTTTTCTTCCCCCATCCTCAGTGTGCTGGCAGGCAAGATGGTTGAAGCCCCCTTGGTGGTATGGCTTCCCTGCCCCCAGTGACAATTCTGCAGAATAGCTCTCCCCAACAGGCTCCCCAGTGGCCACTGCTTTATCGCGTCCCTCCAAACAGCAGCCCCTGCCTCTGCATGTTATGAAAAACAGTCCCTTTCCCGGGACTTCCGGTTGTCCTGGCACAACCAACCCCTGACCTTGCTTCCAATGAGAAGAGGAAGCTGCATGGCAAATTTGGTGGGCCTAGCTCTTGCCGTTGTCAGTCAGACAGACGCACCCTGAAATAAGGTCCTCCATAAATCCGTATTTACCTCCTCAACACCTCATCAGTTGTGCAGAGCCAGACCTGGCCTCTTACAAGCTAGGTGTTACGTGGTTTAAGCTACATTTGTTTTACGCTCCTAGTGGCTCAGCAAAAATCTCTTGAGGGTCTCCCTCAGTGAAACGGGGTCACATGTTCCTATCTGTTCCATAGGCCAGAAATTAGTCGAGTGGCACCAACTGGATGTAACTTCTTTCTTGGACCAAGTGACTGGTTTCCTGGGTGAGCATGGGCAACTGGATGGACATTCTACCAGCCCTCCCCAAAAATGTTCCCGCTCTGTAAGTATAAGGCCTTGTAGGTAGCAGGAGGGAAAGAGGAAAACTCAGCACACTTGTGTCTGGTCCAGTAGAACCTCTTACCCACTGCATGGGAAATATAAATAGACTTGTGTGAACTAGCAAGTGAGTAAATTGCAGAGAAAATACTTTTCTCTCCTTTTAATCTGTAGTTTGCTTTGATGCTATATAATCTGTAGTGTGTGGTGTCACACCATAGCAACGTGAGCTGTCTGTGTGGATTGCTGGGTAAAAATGAGAGGTTTGTTGGATGTGAATTATGAGGTGTAAAGATTAGAACAGGTGCACTATAATCATCAATAGACCATTGCCCCTTTCAAGATGATGATGCTTCTGTCACTCTCTAAGCAATTGTTTTCCTACTAATTGTACCCCAGACCTGGATGCTTAGAGTTTCCAGAGCTTTTTGTGAGCAGCTACCCTAAAACTCAACCCCCTGGCTGTACCTTGTGCACAGCTTTCTATGTGTCTTTTCAGTGATTCTTCAGTATAAGATAATGTGGGATCAAATTTAAGGAGCTGCAAGCAGAGGACAGACCCAAATTACTGAGTGACCTGAAAGGACTGGGTCAGCAGCTAAAGAATATTTGGGACTTGAAATGTCAACTCTTGTACCCTGGGAGAGGCAGAGATTAATCCAGCTCCTGCACAGGTCACATTAAAAGAGTGGTCCCCAAGCTGTGTGGCACAGTCCCTTAGTGGGGTGGAGAGGAACATTGGGGGTACAGTGGGACCCAGCTAAGCCCTCTCCCCCGGGTGATCAGCTACTGGCTGCGGCTCCAGCTCCAGCCTCTGCCCCCTTACCCTGTCTGCTCCCACCCCCAGGAACACTCCCCTTCACTCCTGACTGGCTTCTGGGCCATGGAAGGCAGCAGGGTAAGGTGGACGTGATGTGGAAAATGTGGGTGCTTATTAGAACTTGCCTCTTTATTATAGATCTCAGTATTTTTCCATGCAGGCAAATACTGTAGCTGCCACATGGGAATCAAGTCTGTCCAGTTGGAAGAGAGCAGGTGATCCACCAAATCATAGAGGTTTGGGAATTAGTAGACAGGCAGCACTGCATGGTCAGCGCTGCTTCGGAGAATACAGTGGGGGGGGGGGGGGGGGGGGGGGGGGGGGGGAGACGGGCAAAATGTCAATTGTGGCGGATTTATGTATTTCTCAAAGGAGAAATACTGAAGGACTTTAAAATTGTCCAACAGTTGGCTGCCGTGCCATTTAATCATTACACACCTACCCTATGCCACCAGCCCCATAATCCCTGGATATGCACTCTTCGAATACTTGGCTTACTTACTTGTTTTTCTTTCACCTCTGATACGGTCACACCAAACAGGAGAGCCTCATTGATGCTAGTGAGGATAGCCAGATGGAAGCTGCCATCAGGGCCTCCCTGCAGGAGACACATTTTGATTCCTCCCAGGTCAAACAGGACAGCCGATCAGATGAGGAGTCTGAATCGGAGCTTTTTTCTGGAAGTGAGGAATTTATTTCTGTTTGTGGCTCTGATGAGGAAGAGGAGTCAGAGAACCCTGCCAAGTCTAGGAAGTCTCCGCACAAAGACGTGGGGTACAGGAAAGAGGAGAGCCGGAGGCCTCTGCCTGAGCCCCCTGCGAGGACTGAGCCTGGAACAACATCAAACCATCGTGTGGTGTCCTGCGTTGAAGCTGGGCTAGTGGAGGAATCGGCTGACAAGCCTGGCAGTGCAGTGGAGGGATTGGATGTGAACGGTGAGCTTCCCTCCCATGGTAACTTGCAGTTAATAGGAAAAGGCAAAGCTTTTTGTTTTCCTAACAAGTGTGTTTAAGTCCTAATTGTAAGAACACCTCTGTCTTAATCCTTCCTTAAACTTTGCCATTTGGATGTGTCCCTCTGCTGTCAGCAGCTCTTTCTGTGAAATGGCATCTCAGATCCCAGACCCTGGTCCTCGTTGAACTGTGATATGTTTCTGCTCCTCTGTGGCCTTTCTGGTAGGGAAATGGGCATTTGTGCATGTAGATGTGCTCGGTGAGGCTCGCACTAGTGAGGCATGCTGCACCATGCACTGATGCAGCATCTCTGCACTTGAGTAGTTGAACTGATGCAGGTTTTCTTAGTGTAGACGGACCTGAAAAGGTGTTTCCTTCCCTCCCAGGCTTTCTGTGCTCTCTGCAGTGGCACAGCAGGCTTCCGCGCAAGTGGAGAGGGGAATGGTACTCACCCCAGTCTGACATGCAGATAACTGTGGTGTCAGCAGGGGGCTGCATCTTCAGTTCCTTGGCTGGGGTTTCCCTCTGGAGATAGGGCTGGGTAAGAGTCACTGGCTTTAACTGAATCAAAAATCCCTGTCTTCATGACTTTTTAAAAATACGTTAACGGAAGTTCCTCTTCCTGGGTCAGGCTTTGCAGCTCACCTTTAAGACTGCTTATGTTAATTTCTGCTCACTGATCCTCTTTTCCCATATAGTGAAGTACACCCTCTAAATCTGCACAAGAGCTCCATGCAATGCCCTACTGTTAACCTGTAGCCATTTGTTTTACACTAGGACCAAAAGCACAGCTGATGCTAAGGTATCCAGATGGAAAGAGGGAACAAATTTCATTACCCGAACAAGCTAAACTTCTGGTAAGTGAAGCCAATTGAATGGAACAGCTGAAATTTGCAAATACTTTTTTGTATAAAACAATGAAATTAAATGTGGCCAAATATGGAAGTGATTGATATGCATGTGGAGGGGCTTGTGCTACCAGCTGGGTGGCTTCTTCCCTGCTATAGAACTACCTTCCCACATGCGAACACTACTAGTTATTCCTTCCCGCTGCCTTTTCCATTCCCTACCCAGGCTCCCCAGCGCCTTCCCTGCTCTGAATGCTGTTGGCTGCTGTCGCATAAGAACCCTTTCTAATGCAATATCTTCCATCTGAGCAACTCAAAGCACTTTGCAAACATTACGTCCCATCACACTTCAGTGTTTTCGGTGTTCCTGAGCCGTTCCTCAGAACTGCTTGCTCACAACTGCCTGTAGGAAGGCAGTCCTCTGACAGCAACGTAACATCCCAGAGGAAGGCTTACTGTGCAAAGCCATTCTGCTTCTACCAGCCAGGCTTGCTCATGAGATGGGCATCACCGGCAGTGATCTTGCCAACTCTGGAGACAGAAGAGCCCTTTCTGGAATTCTCCGATGTCCTTTTTCTACAATACACAACTGCAGATGGAGTTTGCTCAGCGCTAGGGAGAGGTGGAGGAGAGTTGCTGTTATCATGCATCTCCTCACTGATGCACTGTGTGCTTTTCATAGAGGAGCAAGGCATGGAGCTTGCCTATGTCCATTCAACACAGGTGGGAGCGCGCCCCACGTGCGACTGGCCAGAAGTCTTCTCTTAGCGGTGCCCACAGAAGGAGCCGGCTCAGGCCCCCTCTCTCTCCTGTTGAAAAGTGACCTTCATTTTCCTACTATCCTTTCCCCTGCCCTATTTGTTTACCGTGTTGTTGCTTTCTTCTTGCACCCTTCTAACTACCTCCTGTATTCCTCTCTCTCCAGTCTGCTTTTCCTTGGCTCTACGTGCGGTGTTCCCTTCCCCCTCCTCTCCTGACATGGGCAGGCACCCTTCCCCACACAGCCACTGCTGTTCGCCCTTCCTTACAAATGTTTTCCCTTTTCCCTCCCCCTCCTCCAAAGCCCCCACAATGCTGCCATTCTAGGGAGAGAAGTGAAGAAGCTCAGAAGAGCAGCTGACAAATATTTATTTTGAGAATAAGCAGAAGATATGCTTGTATGCAACATGAAGATAAGCAATATGATCCTGTTCAAATAACCTAGCAAACTCACTTCTTTCAAAGAGAGTCACTTAACTCTATTTCTAGTGGTGACTGCCAATAAACTAAGGAGTTATTTGAATATTTTAGGACTTCCTTGCGGGTGCCATTTTACTGTCTTAATGTGTAGTCCCAAATCCACCATGCTTGTATTTATTTGCTGAAATCCATTTCTTTTCCATTTAAAGTTTTCATTAGTTAGGGACCCTTTAGTTTAGTGGTGCCCAGCATTTCAGTCCTGGGAGCTTTAGAAGTGTGTAGGTGAGACAATAATACAATTAACTCCTTTATTACTGAACTTCTCGCTCCATTTCTTTTGTCCACCATGGCAAATTTTAATATTTCAAAGGGAAAGTTGTTTTTGTACTTGATTCTGATGTCAATCAGCCCTTTCTTACCTTTTCCTGTAGGCTCTCGTGAAACACGTCCAGTCTAAAGGCTACCCTAACGAACGTTTTGAACTTCTCACCAACTTCCCTCGAAGGAAGCTTTCTCATCTGGACTATGACATCACATTGCAAGAGGCTGGCTTATGCCCGCAAGAGACCGTCTTTGTGCAGGAAAGGAATTAGCACCATGGCTTGAGCTCTCCAGCCGCCTTCCCGCCTCCTCTTGCCTGTGACACCAACTCACGAAGTATGTAGTTGGTCCCATGGGCTTGCTGAGCTGATGTCAGGCAGACAGACGTTTGCCCCACCTCCCTCTTCCTCCTTGTCTTGTGACCAAATGAAAATGCTGAGAGGCGAGCTTTCCCAGCTTTGGCCTTGGGAAAATCATGCTCTAACTGGAGAGGAACATGCCCTCTCCAAACTGCACATCCCTTTCTTGGAACGAAAGGGGAGTCTGCATACAACATGCTGGGGGGTTAGGGGTGGCCATAACACATACATACAAACACACACACACTTATTTCACTGCTGCCCCCCAAAAAATCTATTTTGTTAATATATTTTATTTTTGAGAAATACCAAGTGGCTAGGCATTGAGTCGTTTCCCTGCAGAGAGAAGTTGTAACGTGCAGTGTTTTCTCTTTTTGGTTTTCTACACAAAAGGTCTCCATGAACCTTGTGAGGGTCCTTGCCATGTCCTTGGCAGAATGCTGAGTGGCTGAGGTGGGGCATGAGCTGTGTGTAGCAGTTCAGGCTGGGGCGGCTTGGCAGATGCCATTTGCATGTTTCCCCTTTTTTCCTGCTGACGAGGTGACATCTTGTGTTAAGTGCGGGTTGACCTGCCAGTGAATTTGGCAGATATCTAGCATGCTCTCCATGGGAATTGGATGCTTGGCCTGGAGCTGAACCCTCCTGTTCTTGCAGTTAGAATTCACTCCCCAGAAGCTGTTCTCTTACTCCAGAATGTGGTCAGGACTTTACTGGTGGTGAGATATTGTAAGAATCTCTCATTTGCTTTAAAGCTTTTGCCATTGTACAACTTAAAAACTAATTTGATTCTCTGTTTTCTAGGCAATTCCCTTTCCGGGAGCAATAGGGCATTCACAAAGCAGGCAGGTTATAAGAAAAGTAGGTTCTAGTGCCAGGGTTTCCTTTATTATAAACAGTAAAAGAAAGGTCACTTTTACTGGGTCACATGATCCAAGGGACTTCAACTCTCCTGGCAATTTGAGCCTGCTCTTCCACTGCCCAATTGGAATGGAAATGAAGTAGATGGATTTGTGTCAGTGACAAGTTGTAAGAGTTGTGTGATCCGGGTTTTCTATCTCCCAAAGCGCAAGCCGTACACATGCTATGGGTAAGGCATCTGCTAACCAAGTATAGAACGCAACATGTAGAACAGGGCGGCCCCGGTACTTTTTGCCCTATGTACTCCTTCTGTCCACGTTAGTCTGAGCCGCCGGTCAGTCAGTGTTCAAGGCCTTACAGTAGCCTGCAGTGCGCCAGTCCATTTCATGGCTAACTTATCCTTTTGCAGACACTAGTACTGATGCAGGCTGTTCTTTTGTAACTGATCGCTTGTGCTAGCGCATTCTGCAGTGGTGGCGGAAAACAAGCTTCTTCACAAGGGACATAAAATACAGGTAGGTGCGCCTGCGAATCAGACAAACAGTTTTTATAGAGTGAAAGATTAACACCTTCTCCCCTCCCACCAGTGGACTTCATTGTGTTTGTCAGAAAATTGTCTCTCCTGGCATCCGTGTCAAAGAAAAGAATGAATGCTGGCAATAACGCTTCCCAAGCCAAAAAAACTCTCCCCGTGGATGGCTAGGAATAGAATGGGGGATGAAACTTTCCCAGATATTTTGCCTTTAATTTCCCTCCAGGTTGCATTCCTATGTTAAAGGATGTTACCTGGGAAATCAGTGATTGCCCGCTTCAGTCCTTGTGGGTCTTTGCAAGCTAAATGTCCTCTTGTCCTTAAGGCTGTGAGTTCTTATGTGTAATTCTATAATTGTATACATATTTATAAGCATATTTATATAAGGGTTTCTGAACGATAATTTGACCAAACGCAATCACATCAAGGCCACTTTGAGTTCTACTCCAGAATACAAAAGCTGTTCTGATCTCTTGTCCCTGTCCAGTAGCTGAGTCACACCAGAGGTGATGTTGGGATTCCAAGGTGATAACCAGTCATTGTCTGCGTTGTTCTCAGAGGGGACTATACCAACAGAATTGGCCAGAGAAGAGCTGCAACAATCCAAAGGGGGGAGTGCGTGGGTGGTTGTGGGAGAAGGGGGAATGGTGAATCTGGAACGGAGGCTACCCGGAACCACAAACTACACACTTCCGACTTGGCTGCTCGGGAGAGGCGCAGTGGTAACCGATTTCATGCAGTTCTAAATGCTTTCCTGGGCTGGGATGGTTAAGAGCTCCAAGACTTACTACGTAGCCTGTATGCTGGGCTGTTCCTTGTCCACTACATTGATCAAGGCTCCAAGTTTCCATGGCTCTCCCTGATGACTCCTTAGGTACAGGGAAGTGGGGCCTTGGCAGTTCCATTAACTCCTGTGTTAAATTGCTGGCTGGAGGATGTGATTGTTCAGAGCAATATTCAGACTGGTTCTGTCCCTTTTTGACCTCCTATGCTCTGATGCACAGCTGTAATCTCCCTAAACCGTTCTGTTCATGTTTCTAGTGTCTCTTCCCAAGCCCCATTCTTCATTAAATTTTGACTCAAGCTGCAAGGCAGTCAGAAGCCTTATCTTTTCTCCCTGCTCAGTTTCAAGGAGCAGGACTTTTTACACTGGCTGTCTGCATTAACAAGCTGAATTTGAGTCCTGAGCCATCTTCTAATTCAGCCTTAAGTTGTTAAAAACTGCCCCACCTACTTTTCAAGAAGCCTGGTCTGGCACAGAAGTAACAGTTGTGCTTTGAAGAGAAGCCCCTTGTGCTTTGCAGTGGTCAAGGTATAAAAAGGAGATCTGCCTCTTACCCAGTCTGGCCGTGGCGCTCCGCACTAGAGTTAACATAACGTGATGTACACTGGGAGCCTGCAGCTAGCTCCCAGTTCATGCCTTTTTAAGCAAATGACCATTTTTAAACAAGCCCAGTTTGGCGGGGGAGGGGAGAAGGGAGGAGTGGGGGATTTCATTTGTCAGCTGCATTTTCCTTCTACTCCATCCCTTTGCCCAAGAGTACTTTAACCAGTGTGTGATGGAAGTGTATCGACATTCCTGTTCTGTCGGGGATTGCTAAACTGCCACTTGCTCTCCCAAATGTGTTTAATGATTTAAGCAAGTTGAAAGTAGCCTTTGGTGATGGAAGGCAGCTGAACTTCCTGGGCTGGGGATCTGAGACTACCAGATCTCAGAGCTCCAGGGAGCCTGAAAGGAAGAAGTAGAAGTGTAAATACATGCCTGGCATGTTACGCTTAGCTTCTGGGAACAATAGTAGCCAAGCATTTGATGGATTATATGCCACTGGCTTCTGATGGGGTTGGGTTGGTGCTGTTCCAAGGACTCTTAAAATGAAGGCCCCATGGCACTGTGAGCGGGAGTAGTTGCGGTGGTCACTTGTGCACTTGACGCCCACTCCGAATGTTTCCCCTTATGAAAGGGACCTAGCCACCTGCATGTGCACTCAAAGGCGTGAAACACTCTCCTGCATGGTGGCTGCTCCATTTACAGGGTGATTAGGTGCTGCCAGTTGGGGGCTGAATGGTTGAGTGGTCATGGAATAAACCCTGATCTTTGTGCCAGGCCTGCTAGCATCTCTCTTCCCAAGAAGCGGTTAGTACCTCTTCTAGTTGGGTCCTTTCTCTCTGCTGATCCTGTCATTGTAAGACCCATGCTGCAGCCATCTGCTACATGACATGGCTAAGCATTCTAGTGGGGCCTAGGGATGGAAGCCACTAGTCGACTAGCCGATAAGCTTATGCTCAGCAGATAGTCGAGTAGTGACCCAGCCAGTCACCCCCCCGCCCCCCAAGCACTCATCTCTGGGGAGTGCAGGGGAGGCAGAGGTGTAGTGGGGGACCAGGTGTGAGCTGGGAATCAGCTGATGGCTCTTAATACATGTAAAAGCCAGAGCCAAAGCAGGGTTAGCTCTGGGGCCAGGAGGGAACCCTGCTGCTGGGTTCCCCTTACCAAGAATGCCATCGACTGGTCAATTAGTTGATTACACAAAGTTCAGCATCCCTTGTTGGGACTCCCAAGAATGTCAGTCCTGTTTAATTGGCTTGAGGGGCTCCCCAGCCTGAACCCTAATGCATTGCCTCTGACAGCCCTGGCGTTTGAAGGAGATGGGCGTGCGGGTGGGACTCTAATGTGGGATCCACAGAGGACGTACGCTAGCCTGCTGGGGGCAGGGCAGAGTGGGCACTGAAGGTGCCCAGCTGCAGAGGTTGAGATGCCCATTGCTTTGGTCTCATGTCTGCAAGGGAAGGTGGGCGGTTTAGGGTCTAGCAAGACATGGTTTCAAAGTCCACTTGCTGTGTAGCTTCACAGGGACTTTGACCTAAATGACTGGGTTGTTTGGTCTCGCTGATTGGTGCCACTTTGTGGGTCTGTCGTGAGGGGCGTGTCTAGAATGGGAGTGGCTATCCATGGCCGATAAGGGAGGAGTAGCCATCTCCACCTCCATCCTTTCAAGGGACTCGCATTTCAGACTCTTGCGTTTTGAGCAGTAGCTCCTTGGAGCAGTCTGACTCACATGTTCCATTTGTCTTGTTTTGCTTTCTAACATTAATTCCTTCAGAATTAACCACGCGTATTGCAGCTACTCATGGCTAGGAGTAGACCCACAGGAGCTTCATAAACGTCAGTTTAAAGCAGGGAGATGTCGGGCCATCCCTACTGAGGAGGCATTTGAGATGTGTGACTCCCAGGATACTGGGAGTCCTGGCTGCCTTACAGTAGTCTCCTCCCTTCTCCTGTAAAGTGGGAGGTCATTATGGTGCTAGATTTCCACACAGTGAAGGAAGCTGGCCAAAAGCTTCAACCTTGCAACCCCCTCTGGCAGCCAGCAAAGGCGGTGAGGGCCTAGCAAAAGCCGCTGCACGACTTTCAGGGAGCTTTGAATTGGGATTTGCCTTGTCCACTCACAGCTGAAGGTTTGCTCTTGGAAGCACATTGCACTGCCTGGTAAACAACCAGATGGGTTGGTGTCTCTCCAGTTACGTGGAACAGCCTTGTAATTGGAGGCTTTTAAAGTCTTGTTTTTAGAATGTTGGTAAATTAGTGACACGGTGTCAGACTGATCAGGAGCTGTTTCAACAGACTTTCCTTAGCTGTGCTACATCACAGCTTTTCAAAGAACCAAATCTACTAGTCCGTTAGTACAGGCGAGGGTGCTAGTACAGGAAAAACTCTGGGTGGGGGTGCAATCCATTGCTAACCAGTGTAGATAGTTGTGTAGAAATGTAGGTCCCTGTGATGTGTTGGTGCTGTAAATACTCTGTTGCATACAGTTCTGCATTTGTCATCTGACACAATGCACATACACCTCTACTTCTGCTCTCATGGTGTATGCGATTGCTAGAAACCCTTAATGAAATTCAGCCCTCCCCACGTTTAAAAGCTAGCGGGTGTCACAAAATCCTCGCTGTCTTTTTTTCAGTATGTTTATCCACAGTTGTGCAGACTGCAGTTAAAATGGGATTTAATAAATAGCCCATCTCAGCGTTCCTTATTCTCCTTGTAGAAATGTAGTATGGGGAGTAACATTATCCACAAGTTTGAATGAGCTACATGACTGACAGCATGCAGGACTCGGTCTGCTCAGCGTACAGTTTTGCTTTAAGACTATAATTGACAAACCACTTGGAATCCTAGCAATGAAAAAGCAATCCAGTTTGCCCTTCAGTAGACATATTGGCCTCATGTCTCAATGCAGAATTCATTTTATCAAACCAAACCAATTGAATATGCTGAGAGAGGGTGCTGGTACAGTATCGCTAACTGTAATTACCTATCCCCGTTTCTGCTCTGGGCAATCTGTAGCCTCAAACAAGACTGTCTGTAGCAATGTGGTACAGCCCAGGGGCGTCTGAGCATCACTCGGTGCAGTACCTCAGTCATGACTGACTGACAGTGATGATTAGAATGTAACCTGTGGAATAGCAAGTCTGTTTGTCCGTTTGTTACATTGGCTCTTGTCAAGCAGAATGCTGGGTCCACCAGCACTGATGGACCGTAACGACTTGAGCTACAAGTCCCTTCGTAATAAGGCGCCATGTGGAATATGCAGACCAGAGTTCTCAAGTGCCCGAAAGTGTGCGAATGAATACGAATGGCCCCGTGATTAATGCTGTTCATGCATCGAGGTTAGCTGGGGATTGGCTAGATGTTTCTGGGTGAAACGGGATGTGTCCTTAGACATTGTCTGTCTTGGCAGTTATCTTTATAGTGGTTTTGTGGGCAAGAGACTAGCTGGGTTTCCGCCATTCTTCTTGCTGAACTCAGCAGTTTGGCTGAATCAGTTTGCAGGCATTTCTTAGTTTTTACATCTTCTACCACCAAGCTAGTAGTTGTGGTCCAGGCATGGAGATGTGTGGACGTGCTTTGACTATATTAAGTATAAACGCTAACAGCGTCCAGCCCCATGCCTTTGTCATGCTGTGTGAACATTTCTGATTGCTTTAAAAATAGCATCATCTTCCACTGGTTTTCTGTAAAGGCTAGGATCCTCTATTTAATGAAATAACTCAAAATTGTGTAACATTGACCTGTATAAATGTGCCAGACACCTTCCCAAGCTGGAGTTCTCGTTAATCTCCAGATTTTAACTAGTTCCTCTTCAAATTAATCTGAACAAAGTTCAACAACTGGCGGTTGAAATCCTGATACATTACTGCTACAGTCGTTCTGAAAGAATGATCTTACAAAGATTTTCTCTTGTATGCCAGGAAAGTGCGCGGTTTTATTGCAGGTCAGTTATGAGCTGTTTGCTTCTTGAACTTGTGAGGTTAATGGGCACAGCTTTGTGTCATAAAAGGGTAATTTTATTCAGATCTCTTAATTAGCTGTGAAAACTGTACAGTGTCCATCCACTCCCAATAGAAATAGCCATACTGGCTTTGTATTGGAGAATGCAGCACTTAGTGTCACTGTCTTATGCCTTAAATTGCTTCAGTTTGCCATCTACCATTCTGGAAAAATACATTACTAGTAATTATAGAAATTCTGGACTTGGTCATGTCAGTTGTCCTTTCCACTAGTACACATTCAGGGTGGAGGAGGGGAATCCTATATCTTATCATTATATAAAGGGGTAGGAACTTTTAAGTTCTAAGAGGATACAGCATAAATGTAGATGGAGTGTGGGTGAGGCACTGTTTTATAGAACAGCTTTAATTGGCAATAATCTGAGTCCAACTCAGCAAAGCTGAGAGTGTGGGGTCTTAAGGCATACTGTGCACGCCGCTATCGCACGGTATTTGTTACAGGATTGGCTCTTCCAGTTGATAAACGTAGTTTAACTGCAAAATTGTGGCTTTTTGCCTGTCATTTGGTACAGCAGTCCTTTTTGTTAATTATGATGCAACTAAGTGTAGGAGGAGGAGTCTTTGAAAGATTTCAGCTCACTGTGCTTAGAGGGACCAAACTCAAGGAAACCTCTCTGATCTATACAAACAACTGCTGCATTTTTATAAATATGTGTAAATGTCCTATTGTAACATTTGACCCTGGAAATAAAACAAACTGTTTTCAATAACTTCATCTTTTGGTTTTGTGTTCAGTGGGAACTGTCATGACCCAAGCCATATCTGGCGCTCCTGTATTTTCATCGGTGGACAGTATTTTGTCATTGAATACATGTACCCAGCAATAAAAGATCTGTAGCATCACATCTTGGAGCTTGGGTCAGGTGACATAGGCCGTCTAGACCATGTTTTCCTCATGTCATGTTGTAATAAGGTTTGACACAGTACTATCACCAGAGCTCAACAATTAGTGTAATCTCTTACAGGCCGGCGCAGCGCAGTAAGCGCATGTGCAGTGCACCAAACCGCACAGCTGGCGAGCAGGGCTTGCCGCCGCTTGGCGAGTCCTGACTATCACAATTGATCGTGTGTGTGTGTATTCCACCCTTCCCTATGGTAGTAACTGTAAGAGGGAAATCCAGTGGCTGGACATAATTTGTTCTGGCCACCTCAGTGTTGACTATTCCTTGTAACCTTTTCCCGTCTAAGGATATGTCTACACTACAGCGTTATTTCAAAATAGTTAATTTGAAATAAGCTATTTTGAAATAACGCCTCTATATATATAAAATGCATTTTGAAATAGCATTTTTCTGTTTTTAAAAGTGTCCACACTGAGTGGACACTGAAATGCATTTAAGGCTGGCTGGAACCAGCTCAGGCAGGGCATCAGGTCAGGGGTGTCTTTGTGTGGCTGCTGTCTGAGGCTCATGCTTAAAGGAACACCCCCACCCCACCCCGCCAGGCAGCCGGCTCTCAGGTTTCCCTGTCTACCTCGGGAGGGACAGCAAAGCATTTGGTCTCTGTGTGCTCTGGTTGCCCTCACTCGGGACACCACAGCACCCTGCAACATGGAGCCAGAGCTG
>JANRFK010004149.1:170288589-170305166 GCA_030068395.1 Apalone spinifera
TCGATTTTTGTGAGGACTGCAAGTTCTTTAGCAAGGGGTGTTGCTTTTGCTGCATGTCTGTCATTTGAATGCCCTGAGATTGTGCAACCCTCGTAAAGAGCTCTTGAAATTGCTTATGATCTTCGACAGGAGATAGCTCTCCAGGGAAGACAGCGTCGTCCGGTGATGATGATGATGATGAATGGTTGCCCGGAGACTCAGGGGGTCCATGGTTCCCTGTTCGGGGTATAATTGTTCTCATGCTCGTCATGATTAGAAACTGAGATGGTTCCACCAGCGCCTACGGAGGACACTGTCGGCGAGGGTGCGCGAAGTGGAGACACTGAACGACTGGATTGTGGAGATTGTGAACGTTGGCATCGCGTGCTAGGAGAAGGGAGACAGTCATCATAGTAATGGTCATATCTCTGACGGTGAGTTGGGGAGCGTCTTGGAGGTTAGCCTCTGGACGCATTGCATCAATGTGAATATCTTGAGCGTCTTGAGGATCTTGGTGAGATAGATCTAACAGAAAAACGAGATGGAGAACGAGAACAGCAAGAGTAGTGACAGCGGTAGTGACGGTCTGATGGTGATCGATGAGGTGATCTATGGTAGTGATCCCTAGTGGAGACATAACGAGGAGCGTGATGGTTGTCCGAGCAAGATGAAGCTGGTGACCAGGGTCTTGGAGAGAACCCAGCTCGGTTTGGCGTGAGGGAAGGTGTCCGAACACGCCTTGACTTGTATAGTGCCTTAGTCATCACCGAAGGATCAAGAGGGGAAGACGGTGCTGTTTGAAGTGAGGTGGCCCCGGTCAAATAGCTGCCCTGCGGATGAGTCAGCGGTGCCGGAGGAGACTGCGGTGCAGAGGGCTGCACGGCGCTGATGCTTGCCTGCAGTGCCTGAGTCGGCGCTGTTGCTTGCGGCACCGTAGAAAGTGTGGTCACAGCAGCTGGCACCGCAAGCGTGGGTGCCGGTAGGGCTGTAGTTGTCTGCGCATGCGCAGAATAAGCCGGTGCCGGAGCCTCCATTGCTGGCTTTAACATGGCCGTTAGAGCCGGTGCCAGTTCCGCCCGTGGTCCTTTGCAAGGAGTCAGCATTGGGTCTCTGGGACGAGCAAGGCTCGGGACTGAGGCACCGCGGCCCTTGCCCGTCTTCTCCGTCGGGTGCCTCGGCAAGAAGCCAGAGGTGCCCGATATGTCCCCCACGCTCCTTCGCTGCGGTAGTTCAGCTGGCTTGTGGAGCTCCTTTGTGGGTGAACGAGCTGCACGAGTCTCGGAGGCAACGGAGGATGGCTCGCTTGCATCAGTCTGGAGGCCTGTATTGAATAAAATTACTGTAGCATTTCACGATTGCGCCTGGCGCGCGCTGGCAGTTTCATACAATGCGAGCACTTCATCGGGATGTGCCCGTCCCCCAGACAGTTACCACAGCGCGAGTGTCCGTCGGATGTGGGCATGGCATCCTGACACTGTGAACATTTCTTGAAGCCAGGCATAGTCTTTGTAAGTTGCAAACAAGAAGAAAACAGTTTTTTTTAAAAGGCTACTGAACACAAACTATAAGATTAGGATTGGAAAACAAAGATTTTGAAAACTAACTAGACTAACTATTAAAAACTATAAACTGCCAAGTGGCAATTAAAGTCTCTAAAGTAAAAATCCCTTTTTCTCCTCAGGCCGGAGAGGGAGCACATCCTAGGTCCATCTGCAGCTGGTTGAAAGGAAACTGACGAGCCGGCCCGCTCCCAGCTGTAACGGTGCGAGACAGCAGGAGTGCATGCATGGGCCGGCAGGGCTACTGCTAAGGAAGTTTCTCCGTTTGTGGCGCCGGGACGAGCCCAGGACCTCGAGTGGAGCACCCTTGGGGATACTACTTGACAAAGAACACAAGGTTTCCCAGGACAGCTACCTCCAAAAAGGGTCAACCATGTGAAAACCTGGACCAGTGGCATTCTTACAATACCAGTGGCCTCAAGAGCAGGGGTGGGCAAGACAGCCTCCGCATCTGGCCCTCCAAGTTGGTGGGTCTGGCCTGCGGCCTCCCTGCCACTTCCTGTCCCCAGGCCAATCGAGACCCGGGGATGGGAGAATGCACAAAGTCTCCTCCCCCATCAGGGGTGCACGGCACCAGAGGGAACTGCTGGTTGTTCTGAAACAGTTGGCAGTTCCCTCCCCCTGCCTGATTGGCCTGGGGCCAGAGGGAGCAGGTGAAGTCTCCTCCAGCTGCAGAGCCTAGACTAAAGAGAACCATCAGCTGTTTTAAAACAGCTGGCAATTCTCTCTAGGTGCCGGGGGCAGGGGCAAAGACTTCATGTGTTCCCCCACACCCAGGCAACAGGGTCTGTGGCAGGAGAGCACTAGAAGTTTCCCACCCCTTCCAGTGCAGCCCCAGGGCCACTTCATACATTTCTGAAGTGGCCCCCTTTCAAAAGTCATTGCCCACCCCTGCCCTAGGGGCAAGTGCTGCAGCCACAGAGACGTTGCTAAACTCGGATTGGCAGCACATTGACAACAGCAGCTGGAGCCACTGGGTAGCAGAATAACCCTCGCTATCACCATCATACAGACAACAGCTGAGTTAGAGAACTTGACCCCTGGATTTTAAGCATATGAAATAAGTTCCACTTCTGCCATAAAACCCTGAGTTAAATACAAAAGTTAACGGAGCTAATAGTAATTAGTCTGAAGACCAAGACTTGAGCTCGAGAGATTCGTGCACAGATTTGAAGCTCTAGCCTTGAACCCTGAAACCATGTGATTTCAGACTTTTATTCACAAAAATACTTTATTTATAACAATATATCCATTATCTATAACATAATCCAAAAATACAGCTATACATTTTTACATTTTTAATAAAAAGATTTATAATAGTCTCTTCCATTTACAAAGGGAACACAAGTAATTCCTTTGAAAATAAAACACAACATTCAGATACATCATCTCCAAAGTGGATGAACTGTGCTAAAGCTGAACACCACAAAACATACAGACGTCTGAAAACGCTTTCCCAGATCATCTTTAGTGGAATATTCCTTTTAAATCTCTCACAGTTCTGTCCATTCCTCTCCATAAAGGTAATGTATATTTTAATACTGCACATTCACAATTCAGGACTTAAAAATTCTTTAGTGACCAAGATCAAGGCTGACAATCTTCCTGTCTAAACAGGAGCAAAAAACCTTAAGTCCAGAAACAAATGGGCAAACAGACCTTCTGTAATAACTATTAGAACCTGTTTGTTAGGATTTGTTCCATATGGGACAGCTTTACTGCTTAAACTCTGTTCCAGCTCAGATGATCTGACACATTTGAGAGGCTGTTCTGCAAATTTCATCTATCATTTTACCTAATGTTTGTGGTCCCCACAGATAATCTTTATTTCTTAGGACTGATAACACAGTTCTAGCTCTAGGTCTTTTGCTTCTCTGTAAAATAGAAAGCATCCATTCTTCCAGGCTACAGCCACCCAGACAAAAATCACTAATTTGTTGCCCTAGGCAACTAAATTTATGGTAATCAGCTTTGCACGGATAGATCTGTAGCTGTTTCATTACAAATCTACACCTCCAAAGAGGTGTGTTGGCTTTTGAGAATCAGTTTAACCACACAATTACCATCTATAGCAATTATTTCACAAATGTTTTCTTATATAAGCATTGCCTACAATATTGAATCATTGGATGGATGGGGAAATGGAGCCTGAGTCTTCATCAATATTACAATCTTCAAGACAGTGACACGCCTACTTGTAATCCAGTGTAACAGGAGAATGAGGTATGGGTGCATTTGCTGGCTACTGAACTACATGCTGATTTGCAAGAAAAAAAACTGCCAGAGGCAGAATAATTTCTTACACTGTGATGAGACACAAAAAAAGAGCTGACTATCCTTCCAAGTCCAGCTTTGTGCAATTGAGCTTTCTCCCCACTTCCCTCTAGCAACTGGCTAAGTTCTGTGCACATATTTTCAGTGCACATATTTTAAAATGTCAAAAACCAGTCCCATTAAACATGAATACGAACACTTCATATATACCATGTAGAGTGATGCGACATAACAGGATTATGTACATCACATTTTAAACTACAGAACCCTGGAGACTTTTTTTCACAGCTGATGTGGCAAGAAAAATACATCCACAGATAACTATACTGATCACAAGGGGGTTTCTATGACATTTTTGTTTAACTTATCTCCTATAAAGCCAAATGCAAATAGTGAGAGGCAAGAAAGGAGATCAGCAGGAACTGCGTTTTATATTCTTACATGACAAAATGCACAAAGGGCACAGTCCTGTAACAAACACCATCTTTGTTTTTTCCATTAAAATTGTGCTGTACAAATCTGTCTTGAGTTGATGGTTCTGTTTTGTTGTAACACAGTGGGCCTGAATCTGTTCTAGTACAGCCTCTTTCTGACACTCCAGCGGCCTATTCGATGGGCTGCACCATTATAATCACTTGTGGCCATAGGTGGTGAAATCCCAGAATATGGGAAGTACAGAAACAACAAACCCATCTTTGCCTCTTCTCTCAGTTTCTATGCCACGTGTAGCTCAGTACTGGGGGGAAGGGAGAAAGGGACTTGTGTAGAATATTTTCTTTTCTTCCTCTTGGATTTCTGTCTCCCTTCTACTATAGGGCATGAGGACTAATGATAACAAGATTCACATTTTATCTGTCGACCTGAAAGGCAACTCAAATCAAAAGCATGCAGATTTCTCACCAAGCAAACAAGATGCCTCTTTTATAAAATGCCTGCTTTGTGGACTTCTGTTTTATTAGCAATGGTTCCGGATGGATATTGACTAAAATCAGACAACTGCAGTAGGGTAAAAGTCAAAGACTTCATCTATGATTTGTTGCATCATCAAAAGAACCTATATCTTATTACAATATTAGTCTCCTCTGAAAGCTTGTTTTCCTGATTATGTACCAAAGTGCAACATTGAGATACAAGTAATGAAAACAGGCTTTAATTTTATTTCATGAGTAAATCAGACCCTACTATCTTCATAACACTACAATAGGGTTTTGTCTTCACAGTAAAGAACTTAAGGCATTTCCAGAGAAATGGGGTGTTGGCAGGAAGGCCTGCACTCTCTTGCTACCACTATGACACCATCCAAGGCAGATCTCTCTTCCTCCAAAATGGACAAATGTTTATGGGGAGAAAGGAATTCAAAAGAGGGTCTGGATGTGGGAGCCAGATCAAGTCCAAAGGCAGCAATGCAAAATTAAATAGAAATAATTCTCAACAGGAAGAGATGTACAGATTCAGATACATAGAGCATGCTTCACCAGAATTACATACAACACTGGGCTTTGGGGAAATAAGATACTGGAAACAGTTCACTGGCCTGCATGTTGCCTTCAGTGCTACACAACTGGACACGCACAAAAAATGACTTCACTCCTAAATGTATGAATGAACTTCATGCAGGTGGCAATTATAAAGAGACCCTTAATACACATTATGCACAGCTTCATGCCTACTGTGTTTAGGCAGTGGCAATCCACCATGCCAAAAATGTAGCTCTCATTCCTTTGAAATGCTTCAGGCAGTTTCACAGATTCTAATGCACCAGCAAACAGTTTGGCTGTGGACTGCTCCAAGTATTTCATAGTAGCAACTATCAGTGCTATGTGAGAATAACTTAAATAAAAGCCCTATGCCAACTCTCTCAAAAACCCTACCCTCCCTTACACCAAGTCATCTTCATCTTTTTAAATAAGAATTACAACCGGCTGTTGGACAATTACATCTCCAATCAAAACAAGGTGGTAGGTTAAAAAACTAAAAGATAATATTTCAACATGTAAGAAAGAATATATTAAGCTCTTCTTCTGGATTCAGTGTACATTCCCCTTTCTTACTTCTTTTTCTTCCTTTCCTGAACACAACGGGGACAGAACCTAAAGACAGAAAAGCACTGTATTAAGTTCCAACAGATAAATATTTTGCCTGGGAGCACTTCACTATTTTAGAAGAGAATAAAATCAGCTATATGGACATCATTTTCTTTTGCTGATACTGTAATATTACAGAGCACAAAGATGGAGAAAAGAACTTGAAAAGCCAGCAAATGAGTTGTGGTGTCTGGAGGAAGAACGTGGCAGAAGTGGGGGATCCTGAGCCCCATTTTAAAATAAATCTGGTTTTAGTTATCTTAGCAAAAAACCTGATTTTTTTTAAATGTGAAAGATCCCTCCTTGCCATAACTTGTATGTTCTTTAAAAAAAAACAGAACCAGATACATTAATCCTTCTTTTAAGAAGACATCGCACACGAAAAAATAGCCTGAAGGAAACAGATCTAAAAATGTTGTAAGTGCTCAAAGACAGGGTGAAAGTACAAACAAACAACCTGTGCCTCCCACTTACCATTTCCCTTTTGGTTTTGTGGTGAGATCCACACAAGCAAAATGAAACCACTCAATTGGACACTGCAGATCAGGAAACAAGAAATAAGGGAGACATTTAGCACATTTTAAACTACGAAAGAGAGAACCTGCCTCAGTAGGCCAGTCATTAGATGTATTTGTTTTGGGAAGTTGCGCAGGGCGCAGATTCCGGTTACTGTAAGAACAGATACCCAGTCTACCTTCAAAAAATATAAGCCATCCTCATAAAAGTATGGGGTTGAAAGGGACCTCAAGAAATTAAGTCCAACCCCCAGTGCTATGACAGGGCTTAGTAAACCTAGAACATCCTTAACAGGCATCTGCCCAGCTTCTTTTTAAAAACTTCCAAAGATGGGGACTCTATGACCTCCCTTGGAAGCCTATTCCAGAGCTTAACAACCTTTGCAGTTAGATGTTTTTTCCTAATATCTCACAATCTCCCGGGTTAAGCCCATTGCTACTTGTCCTACCTTCAGGAGATGGAGAACAACTGATCTCCATCCTCTTTACAGCAGCCCTTCACATCATATCTGAAGACTTATCAAGTGCTCCCTCAGTCTTCTAACTCAAACTAAACATGCCCAGGTTTTTTAACCTTTCCTCCACATTTTAACTCTTTTCTGAGTTTTACTGTTCTCTTCTGGACTTTCTCCAGTTTGTCCTCATCTTTCTAAAGTGTTAGCTCCATCTGTGGGCTCACCAGTACCAAGCAGTGAGAGACAATTATCTCCCAGGCCCTTCATACAACACTACTGTTAATACAGCCCAGAATATTAGACTTTTTCACAACTTCACCACACTTCTGACTCTCATTCAATTTGTATCCACTATAAGCCCCTAGTTCTTTTCAGCAACACTACCACCTAGCTAGTTACTCCCAATTTTTTAGTCATGCACTTGATTTTTCCTAAGTGAACTATTTTGCATGCATCTGAGTTTCATCTTGTTGAATTCAGACATTCTTCAATTTGTCATTTTGAATTTTAACCCTGTCCTGAAAAAACTCCCTACAACCCCTCCCAGCCTGATGTTATCTGCAAATTTTATAAGCATACTTTCTATTCCATTATCCAATCATTGATGAAAATATTAAAGTAGAATCAGATCTGAGCACACTTGTTGGCTCTCAATAGATACACCCTCAAGTTTAACAGCAAACCATTAATTATTTGAATATTGTCTTGCAAACCAGTTGTGCACCCACCTTATAGTAATTTTATTTAAACCATACCTCCTTAGTTTTCTTATGAGAGTGTCACATGGCACTGTATTAAAAACCTTACTAAAATTAGGTATATTACATCTATGGCTTCCCCCATCCACTAGCTCAGCAATCCTACCAAAGAAGGACATTAAGTTGGTTTGGCATGGTTTTTGTTCTCAACAAATCCATGCTGACTATTCCTTATAACTCTATAAAATACTAGGTGCTTACAAACTGTTTAATAATTTGTTCCAGTATCTTTCTAGATACTGAAGTTAGGCTGACTGGTCTTTAATTCTCTAGGTCTGCCTTGTTGTTCATTTTAATAATAGGTGCCATACCTGCCCTTCTCCAGTCTTCTGAGACTTTTCACATCCTCCATGAGTTCTCAAACACAATTGCTAACAGCTGTGCGACTGCTTCAGCTAGTTCCTTAAGTACTCTAGGGTGGATTTCATTAGGCTCTGGAGCCCTCAACATACCCCACTTATCTAAATACTCTTGAATCAGTTCTGTCCCTATTTTGGCCTGCATGTCTTCCCCTTGGTTGTCAATATTAATTGTGTTGAGAGTCTGGTCATCATTAATCTTTAAGGAAAATGAGGTGCTTAATGTTATTTTGTAGATGTTATTAGTTCTCCTTGAGAATAGGGCCAACGCTTTCCTTAGTCTCTCTTGCTCCTAATTAGAGAACCACTTCCCACTGCCTTTTATGTCCCTTGCCAGGTAGGGCATCTCTCGGGCACTCACATCCGGATTGTCACAGCCAATCATTTCTCCATAGGACACCTGGTGGCACAAGCAATAAGTCGGCTCATTGGGATCCACTGGCATGTCTAGGACATCCGAGGGATGGACAGACAGGATGGTATCAGCAAACTCAGATCTGTGGAGGAAATGATACTACTCAGTTTTACATGACAGCAAATTACTTTTGCTCGTTTAAAACTGTATTTCATAGATAATTAGGTCCACTTGAAAAAATCTAGCTTTAAATAGATCTTGAGCCTAGGGATGTAAAATCCCATTTCAACATATAATTTAACCAGTTAACATTTTAATTGGTTAACCTGCCAGTGCATTGCACCACACGTGGAAGACTGCTGCAGCAGCCCCCTGGCTGGAGTGCCTCCCACCCACAGCATGGTGCAGTGGGCCCAGCTAGACTGGAGCAGCTCCATGCTGGTGGCATGGCGCAGTGGCCCTGGCCGGGCTGGAGCAGCCTCCAGCCTGCGGTTTGATGCAGTGGGCTCAACCAGGCTGGAGAGGCCCAGCTGGGTACCGGTTAACCAGTAAGCATGTCAGTAAGGCAATGCTTATCAGATAACCAGCTACTCCTTTAAGTCCCTACTTGAACTTAAACGTTCATCATTTATTTCAGGAAATATATTAAACATAAAAATGGATTTGGATTATTTTGAGCATTGGTCAAAACAAAATTAGGAAAGGTTTAATGTAAAGAACTGAAAGAATAACTTGCAGCATACAATACATATAAACAAAGGGAGTACTATTTAGAAAGCAGTGATAAACTTGGCAAAACTGAGTTGATAAATAAAACAAACGTGAAAAGTTTCAGCAGTAGTTTAAAAATCATATGTCTATCAGAATATGTTGAACTCTGGTTTCAAGTCATGATTACAACAACTGAAAAGGTATAATATTCCCCCATTTTTCCAGTTTGTTTGTTTATTCAGGCATTTGGTAGCACTTTGCATATAATCAGTTTCTTCCTGGTTGTAAACACCATTATAGATATCAACAGGAGCAAAACAAGTCTTATAACGTTTTAAAATGTTTTTAGGATACCAGGTAATGCTATTTAAGGATGCTTAATGAGAAACTGGAATTATTTTTGGCATTAGTTTCAAAATATTCAAAGTGACAGTATTACAGCGTATGAAAAGTAGAGCTGAGATTCTTTCCTGCTTGCTTCAAAGAACTGGATTAGGTGACTCAAGATTATTTAGGATGCCTGCTTTAGGATTTAGAATACCAGGAAATGATTCTAAGAATGCCCTAGGATTTTGGTGAGAGTGATGCAACATCACAGTATACCTGCAGATCACCATAATCTGCAGTCTAACTCAGTGTACACCAATATGTATGGCCACACACAAAAAAGCTAAGCTACTTTCTTTATGTTTGCATGAAGCAAAGAGACTGCATTCCTGCCTCCTTGGATACAGACATTTTTCTAAGTATATTAACTCCTTGTTCAGTATATAAGAACATAATAATGCAGAGATCTCTTGACAGTGGTACCAGGAGAAAGCATGAAAAAAGAACATATTTAAATGGAGTCTGCATAGAAGAAAACTCTGGATACACAAACTGTCCAGCTGGAAGTGTTATCAAGAGGGCCAGGAAAGGTTTGGCTTAGTAGTTCATGAATTTACACAGCTTTTCCATAAAGCCACTAAAGCTTTGGCTATTTGTCTCTTACCCTCCTTTTAATTTTTTCTTTTTGGGAGTATCTTCTTCAGATGTTCGCCTGCCTCGACCCCGGGAGCCTCTCTTGTCTTTCTGACTTCGTCCTTCTGAAAGCCAGAATTATTTCAAATTAAGGGCACCTGAGAAAAAGCATTGGATGCTTTTATTTGTGCTCCTGTTATTTAAACTTGTGTTTTGTAGGCTCTTTATAGTATGTACAACGCTCTTTTGATATTAAAAACGTGTGATTTACACATACTATATCATGCATAGTGTCAACTTCTGTTCTGGTTTGCATCTTGATCCACCCCATAAAAAAAAGCCAACAGAGCTGCATGGCGAATTTGGCCTTTACCATAAAAAGTGCTTTGAAAATACAATCAACATCTTCCCCTCCCAGGACTACGCATGATTAGTCAGGGTGCAACATACACATCACCACCACCAGCGGCCCCCAAACAAACCTCAAAACCATGTCCTCAGCAATTTAAAATGTTTTTTTCCTCCCCACCCCCCCCCCAAGGAGTGTGCTCTGTGGCTGGCAGGTGGAAGCTGTGAGCTTCTAATCAGGGTTTGAAATCTAGAAGCCTCTGCTCATTGGTTGAGACTTAATCAGGGGGAGGGGCTATCAGGCAGTCCAGGGCTTTATAAAGAAGTGAGTCAGTGACCAGGGAGCTTGCGAACAGGGGCTGCTAACAGGGAGTTTAGAAGGGGGTGAGATACACTCGCCATTCTTTAACATCTTTTTACACTCCTTCCCTTCAGGGAGGCATTGACTAACAACTGAGGAATCTCTCCGAAGGAAGGCAGGGATGGATGGGGATAGTTCTGCTGTTGTTACCTGCACAGCATGTGCCATGTTTGCTTTCCTTCCAGAAGAAAGAAGGGATTTCATCTGCACTAAGTGCAAGCTGGTCACAATTTTGGAAGAAAAAATTAGAGGACTGGAGGCCCAAGTATCGGCCCTACATTATATTAGAGAAGATGAAGACTTCCTTGATAGAAGGCAGCATTTAATCCTGCAGCCACAGCAGGCTGAAGAGCCAGTCAGGGCAGTACAGGACAAGGAAGAAAACTGGCAGCACGTAACCTCTAGAAGGAGAAGGCGGCCAACTCAGGTATCCCCCATCCCTGTAGATGTAAGAAACCACTTTCAGGCTCTCTCCACAGGCGCTGCAGTAGAGAATGCTTTGGCAAGGACCTCTCAGGGAAGAAATCAGAAGGGAACACCATCCACCGGAAGATATGGAATGCGCAGTCCTAGGGATGGGGGTTCCACAACCACCACCCCCAAAAGACGACAGGTGGTGGTGGTGGTCGGGGACTCCCTCCTAAGACGGACTGAGTCATCCATCTGCCGTCCAGACCTGCAATCTTGAGAAGTGTGCTGCTTACCGGGAGCTCGCATTCAGGATGTGACAGTCTTCCGAAAGTGATTAAACCTTCGGATCGCTACCCCTTCCTGCTTCTCCACGTAGGAACTAACAATACGGCCAAGAATGGCCTTGAGCAGATCACAGCAGATTATGCAGCGCTGGGAAGACGGTTCAAGGAATCTGAAGCGCTCGTGGTATTCTCATCCATCCTTCCGGTTGAAGGAAAAGGTCCAGGTAGGGATCATCAAATTGAGGAAATAAATGCGTTGCTCAGGTGGTGTCGGAGAGAGGGCTTTCGTTTCTTCAACCATAGGACTCTGTTCCAGGCACAAGGATTGTTAGGAAGAGCTGGGATCCACCTAACCAAGAGAGGAAGGAGCATCTTCGCGGGCAAGCTTGCAAACCTAGTGAGGAGGGCTTTAAACGAGGTTTGTTGGGGGATGGTGACCAAAGCCCTGAGATAAATGAGGAAGTCGGACACTGAAAAGAATCACAAGGAGGAATGAGCAATAAAGGAGGACCCCTGATTCGGATGGAGAAGGCAGGGCGATCGACTGGTTATCTAAGGTGTTTGTACACCAACAAGAGAAGCCTGGGAAACAAACAGGAAGAATTAGAAGCCCTGGCCCAGTTAAAGAACTATGATTTGATTGGAATAACAGAGACTTGGTGGGATGACTCGCATGACTGGAGCACTATCATGGAACGGTATAAACTGTTCAGGAAGAACAGGCAGGGGAGAAAAGGAGGAGGAGTTGCACCGTATGTAAGAGAGCAGTATGATTGCTCGGAGCTCCAGTACTTAGAGGGGAAAAAAGACTGTTGAGAGTCTATGGGTGTAATTTAGAAGTGGAAGCAACAGGGGTGATGTTGTGGTTGGTGTCTGCTATAGACCGCTGGATCAGGTGGATGAGGTAGACAAAGCTTTCCTTGGACAACTGAGAGAAGCTTCCAGATCGCAGGCCCTGGTTCTCATGGGGGACTTTAATCACCCTGACATCTGCTGGGAGACCAATACAGCAGTACACAGACAATCCAGGAAGTTTTTGGAGAATATTGGGGATAACTTCTTGGTACAAGTGCTGAAGAAACTGACCAGGGGCCATGCGCAGCTTGACTTGCTGCTCACAAACAGGGAGGAACTAGTAAGGGAAGTAGAGGTAGGTGACAACCTGGGAAGCAGTGATCATGAAATGGTAGATTTTAGGATCCTGACCAAAGGAAGAAAGGAGAGTAGCAAAATAAACACCCTGGACTTCAGAAGAGCAGACTGACACCCTCAGAGAACTGATGGGCAGGATCCCCTGGGATGCTAACATAAAAGGGAAAGAAGTACAGGAGAGCTGACAGAATTTTAAAGAAGCATTATTAAAGGCACAGGAAGAAACCATCCCGATGCGCAGCAAGAAAAGCAAATCTGGTAGGCGACCAGATTAGCTTACCAGGGACATCCTTGGTGAGCTTAAACACAGAAAGGAAGCTTACAAGAAGTGGAAACTTGGACTGATGACTATGGAGGAGTATAAATATATTGCTAGGGAATGCAGAGGAGTTATCGGGAAGGTGAAAGCACAATTGGAATTGCAGCTGGCAAAGGATGTGAAGGATAACAAGAAAGGTTTCTACAGGCATGTTAGCAATAAGAGAGTGATCAGAGAGGGTGTAGGGATGAGGAAGGTAACCTAGTGACAGATGATGTGGGAAAAGCTGAAGTACTCAATGCTTTGTTTGCCTTTGTCTTCACGGACAAGATCAGCTCCCAGACAAATGCACTAGGCAACGCAGTATGGGAAGGAGGTGGACAGCCCTCAGTGGGGAACAAGAAGTTAGGAACGATTTAGAAAAGCTAAACATACACAAATCCATGGGCCCGGATTTAATGAATCCGAGGGTACTGAGGGAGTTGGCAAATGTCATTGCAGAGCCTTTGGCCATTATCTTTGAAAACTCGTGGAGATCGGGAGAGATCCCAGATGATTGGAAAAAGCAAATGTAGTGCCCATCTTTAAAAGAGGGAAGAAGGACGATCCAGGGAACTACAGACCTGTCAGGCTCACCTCAGTCCCCGGGAAAAAAAATCACAGAGGGGATCCTCAAGGAATCCATTTTGAAGCACTTGGAAGAGGAGAAAGCGATCAGGAATAGTCAGCATGGATTCACCAAGGGCAAGTCGTGCCTGACCAATCTGATTAGCTTCTATGGTGAGGTAACTAGCTCTGTGGATATGGGGAAGTCAGTGGATGTGATATACCTTGACTTTAGCAAAGCTTTGGATACAGTCTCCCACAATATTCTTGCCAGCAAGTTAAGGGAGTATGGATTGGATACATGGACTGTATGGCTAGAAAGCTGGCTAGACGGTCAGGCCCAACGGGTAGTGATCAAAGGCTCGATATCAAGTTGGCGATCGGTTTCTAGCAGAGTGCCCCAAGGATCAGTTCTTGGACTGGTTTTGTTCAACATTTTTATTAACGACCCGGATGAGGGGATGGATTGCACCATCAGCAAGTTTGCAGATGACACTAAGGTAGGGGGAGAGGTAAATACGCTGCAGGGTAGGAATAGGGTCCAGAGTGATCTGGACAGATTAGAGGATTGGGCCAAAAGAAAACTGATGAGGTTCAACAAGGACAAGTGTAGAGTCCTGCCCTTGGGGCGGAAGAATCCCAAGCATTGTTACAGACTGGGGACCGACTGGCTAAGTAGCAGTTCAGCAGAGAAAGACCTGGGGATTGCAGTAGATGAGAAGCTGGATATGAGTCAACAGGGTGCCCTTGTAGCCAAGAAGACTAATGGCATATTAGGGTGCATTAGGAGGAGCATTGCCAGCAGATCCAGGGAAGTGATTATTTCAGATGTGGCCTCACCAGAGCCGAATAAAGGGGAATAGTGTCCAGTTCTGGGCCCCCCACTATAGAAAGGATGTGGACGCATTGCAGAGGGTCCAGAAGAAGGCGACCAAAATGCTTAGGGGGCTGGAACACAAGACCTATGAGGTGAGAGTGAGGGATTTGGGTTTTAGTCTGCAGAAGAGAAGAGTGAGGGGGGATTTGAGAGCAGCCTTCAACTTCCTGAAGGGAGATTCCAAAGAGGATGGAGAGAGGCTGTTCTCAGTAGTGATGGATGGCAGGACAAGGAGCAATGGTCTCAAGTTACTGGAGGTGGTCTAGGTTGGATATTAGGAAAACTATGTCCCTAGCAGGGTGGTAAAGCACTGGAATGGGTTCCCTAGGGAGGGGGTGAGTCTCCATCCCTAGAGGTGTTTAAGTCTCAGCTTGACAAAGCCCTGGCTGGGTTGATTTAGTTGGAATTGGTCCAGCCTTGGGCAGGGCGCTGGACTTGAGGTATCTTCCAGCTTGAGGTCTCCTGAGGTCTCTTCCAGCTCTATAATTCTATGAGTTGTACACCACTCATTGTTTACTGTATTTAATTTGATTTTCTGCCATATAAAATTTCTAATCTATATTAAAGTATCAGGCATTGTCCTTTAATTCCTTCCTTTAAAATTTCCTCTTGTCATCAGGTTACATTGGATCCTTAAATTGAAATAAAATCCTAACTTTATTTTTAATTAATATTTTTAATGAGATAAATCATCCTCTCCCAACAGGATATCTTTTAAGTCTCCAGGCAAGGCATGGCTGTGGCAGAGTTTGCTCAGCTTTAGCGTCAACATTTTAAGATCCACACTGTGCCAACTCTTGCCACCACAACTCAGCTTCTTCTGTAGCAGTGCTCGTAACAAGTGTCTTAGAGAAAGGATATGCTGACTCTCCAAGGGACAGGACCATTTCCAGCAAGAATGGGCAAGAGGGCTCTAGGCTGGATTTTTTTCTTCTTTTGCCTCCCAAATGGTTGCATCAATGACAAGATTACCTACACCTCTGGAAACGATGTAGATATTGGCATAGGGAGTATGCTTATTAAGTCTGCAGATGATACCAAGCTGGGAGGGGTTGCGACTGCTCTGAGGATAGGGTCAGAATTCAAAATGATCTGGACAAATTGGAGAAATTGTCAGAGGTAAACAGGATGAAGTTTCATAAGGAGAAATGCAAAGTGCTCCACTTAGGAAGGAACAATCAGTTTCACATACACAGAATGGGAAGCGTCTAAGAAGCAGTACAGCAGAAAGGGATCTAGGGGTTATAGTGGACCACAAGCTGAATATGAGTCAGCAGTGTGATGCTATTGCAAAAAAAGCAAACATGATTCTGGGATGCATTAACAGGTATATTGTGAGCAAGACACGAGAAGTCATTCTTCAGCTCTACTCTGCGTTGGTTAAGCCTCAGTTGGAGTATTGTGTCCGGTTCTGGGCACCGCATTTCAAGAAAGATGTGGAGAAATTGGAGAGGGTCCAGAGAAGAGCAACGAGAATGATTAATGGTCTAGAGAACATGACCTATGAGGGAAGGCTGAAAGAATTGGGTTTGTTTAGTTTAGAAAAGAGAAGATTGAGGGGGGACATGATAGCAGTTTTCAGGTCTCTAAAAGGGTGTCATAAGGAGGAGGGAGAAAACTTGTTCATGTTGGCCTCTGAGGATAGAACAAGCAGCAATGGGCTTAAACTGCAGCAAGGGAGGTTTAGGTTGGACATTAGGAAAAAGTTCCTAACTGTGAGGGTGGTCAGACACTGGAATAAATTGCCCAGGGAGGTTGTGGAATCTCCATCTGTGGAGATACGTAAGAGTAGGTTAGATAAACGTCTATCAGGGATAGTCTCGGTCAGTGGTCTCCAACCTTTTTACACCCAAGATCACTTTTTAAATCTCAGAACAGGTGAAGCTCTACCGCCCCACCCCTTCCTTGAAGCCCCGCCCTCTCTATTCTCCTCCTGTCCATCACTTGCTATCCCCAGCCCTTACTTACACACTCTGATAAACAATTTATTTTTAAATTATGCAATATATAAAATTAAAATCACATGTTTATAGTTATGAAATAAATGGTCTTTTTTATTCATGCTATTTAAATCTAAAATGAAGCATTTATAATTATACATTTTGTGGGGACAGAGTTCTGCAGCTGAGGGCAGGGGAAAGGGAACAGGGTGCTGGCAGGGCAGAGGACAGGGTTCTGTAACTGGGGACGGGGGAGTGAGGACAGAGTTCAGGGAATGGGGACAGGAATGGGGACAGTTCTGTAGCTGGGGACAGGGGAGTGAGGACAGA
>JANRFK010004149.1:170336929-170353742 GCA_030068395.1 Apalone spinifera
CCTTCCATGGAAACGACCTGCGTTTGAAGGCCCTCTGCCGAGGAAGCAGTGCGTCTGTATTTCAGTCAGACACAGGACACAGAGCGACGCTGAACAGCGCACACTTTACCACAACCCTTAGCAAAGCACTGCTGCATCAGTCCCTCACAGCAGCTTACTTCTGACACGGCTTTGCCACTAAGAGAAACCTGCATGTTCTGTAACGTTCAGGGGATCCCAGGGCAGGACCCGCCTGTCTCTTACCTATCTGGTGGATGGAGTAGTAGCTGTCTTTCTTGTCAATGAAGGCATTAAGTACACTGAAGTAACTGTCTGTCTGCATCTTCCCTTTCACCCATCTCCAATCTAAGAGAGACAGGAGGAAAAATATAGGTTACTTACAAGTATACCTCTCACATCCCGGCCTGGGACTTCCTTTGGGCTACACGCCAGATGCCTTATTGCTAGGAACCTGAGGAGATCCCCCCCAAAAGACCCCCTAAACATAAGTACAAGGGTCTTTCCGGAGGTGGGAACTGAAGCTGTGGTAAATATTTCCAGGGTGTGCAGGGACCCTTCTCGGGATGCACTGGCTCCCAAGGAGAGAGAACACCAGTGTCAAAAATCTCCCCCCGAAATCCCGCAAGCAAGCAAGAGCATCAGTCACCACCGAAGTGGGGCACTCTGTCTGGGAGGCACAGGATGACTGCGTCACAAGGTGGCTTCTGCCAACCCAGAGAACCGCAGCCACCGCCGCCAGAGAGACCAGGTGTCACAGCACAGCTGGCCACAGGTGTCACTTCTAGGATGGTGGCATTCAGAGCAGCCTGAAGGCATCTCAGCAGGGAGTTAAAAATAAAAGGAACAGCTGCCTGCTTTGCAGCAGTGTTAACCAGTGTAAAGATTTCAGACGTACCAACCTGAGCAGTTTGGGGCTCTCTTGCTTAGCCCTTTTGGGGGGGGGTCTCAGACTAACTGGGGTTCTGATCACCGTGGGGGTGAGCAGTCATGTAGAAAGGATCAAACGTAACCATGGCCTATCAGTGGGCAGAACATCTGCAGGCTGCCACAGCAGTTAATCCAAATCCTAGGCCATCCCTCCCCCCCCCCGCCCCATGTCGTGATCTTGCCTCTAAACGCCACAAGCTGGTGCAGAGGATCGTACAAGAACGTTTCCTGGCCTGGACAGCCCAGGCCAGTTGTCCATACAGTATTTTGTCCACTTAACTGACGTATGGCTGTTGATTTGGACGATGCTCGTGAAACTCGCTGGACATTTCCATGGGGGCTGCTCCATCATCCAGCTCTTCAGGAGAGAAGAGCTGGGGAATGCTACATGGAGCCCCTGGCAGTTGCAAGTTGTGCCCTCGCTCTCTGTTACCCCAACCTGTGCCCCCTCATTTGGGCTGGCTCTGGACACCTTGCTGAAAGGCGAGCTGATTTACCTCTGCCTAAGTGCCGGCAGACCAGTGCCTGAGCGAAGATCATCTGACCGCATCTTAACATGCAGCCCCAGCCGGTATCGGACGTGGGACCTGTTCCTCCTGCAGCCAAGCAAAACATCAGGGTTAGATCAGCTGTCTAGTCACAGAGCAATACAGTGGGGAGGAGGGGAAAACTTGGAGCTCCCTAGGTACGCCAGACAGCGATGCTGAGGAATAAAGACAGATTTAAGAGGCAACCCTCCCCCCCGCCCTTAAAGGAAAATAAAGCCAGGTGCTTACAGAACAGAGGTGAGTTTCAAGTAAAAATCCGAGCAGCTCAGACTGGGGAGTGAGAGGTGGGATCATGCCAGCCCCCAGGCATGGGTCTGTGAACAGATCTCCAGACCACACCACCCAGGGCCATCCCTACAGGGGTGGAGAGCCTGGGACAACCCCCTTACTCCACCCCAAGGCCCCGTCCCCACTGCACCTCCTCCCCAAGGCCCCGCCCCCTTTCTGCCCAACCCAGCTGCACTCCACCCCTTCGCAAAGCCCCTCCCTCTAGCAATGCGGCCCGAGGGACAAGCGCTGGCAGCGGGATCAGGCTGCACCAAGGGACAGCAATGGGAAGCGGAGTGCCCCAGACCCAGCCCGCTCTGCTCACTGGCTCCTGGCCGAGACACTCCGCTTCCCACACCGCGAGTGCAGGGGCAGTTCCCCCACCCCTAGTGCAGCCCAGGGGTCTAGCGGGGGGCCTGGTGCCTGCGGCAGGGGCCAGGCCTGCGCCCACGCTCCCCGGCAGTGGGAGGCGGAGCGACGTAGGCTCCCAGCGGTGTTGCTCAGGGGAGGCGATTTGGGGGAAGGAGGGGAGTGGAAGTGGGGCGGGCAGCAGAGCGGAGCAGGCTGGGACCAGGTCATTCTGCTGCTCGCCACCATTAGTAAGTGTGGGGGCAGAGCCAACCCCTGCTGCCAGCGCCAGGTCCCCCACTAGCCCCCGGGCCGCCCTGAGGGGCCCCCCCAGAGTGCCCCCAGGCCCAGGGCAGTTGCCCCAACCTGTGTGAGGGATGGACCAGCTCGAAAGCTCCCAGAAACCTGTTGAACTATTTCAAAACAAGGCCTTTTAGGGACTATTTCGTTCACAGCCTTCACCTGACCACAAGGGGAGGCCTCTGCAGCTCCTGGTGCTAGATGCGGTTCCCAAGCGAACGAGAGAGAAATAAGCCAGAAGACAGAGGCACTTGGGCTGCTGGTTCATGATCAGTAGCAGAAGCTAAAGGCTTTAAGCAAATCCCATGGCTGCTCCCCTCCCAGGCCAGGCCACCGCCTGGCCGGCCGCTGAGACGACTTTAGCTGGCTGAGGGAGCGGAAGGAGGAGCGGGTTGTACTGACTCAGCTGCTCCTTAATGCGCTGGGAGCAGGAAATGCCTTGCAATTAAAAAGAGAGGAGCTCTCCAGAGCTCACCGCCAGCCTCCTGCCAGTTTCTGCTGGGGCGGCAGTGCTCTCCTTTAAGAGGCTGGCACGCACAACCAAAGCCAAGGGCAGAAACCACATTGTAGACGTCACACTGGACGGGAGCAGCCAACACTGGAGCGGGTGGTGGCAGAAGAGGGCGGAGGGGCTCACAGCAGTAAAAAGAACAAATGGCAACTTGTTTGTAGTGCGGGCACCTCTTGGGGCGTCCTGGGAAGGCCACTGCATGGAAGCAGCCCGGAGAAAGGCGCAGCGGTGGGAATGGGAAAGGGCAAAAGGGCTGCTGAAGCAGAGATGTGACAAGCTCGCTGGGCCACAGGCACTTTATCTCGCGCGTCCCTCAGCTACTTTGGGGGGGTCCCTGCTGTGTCACTAACACGGAGGAAGTTTGCACCTGTGTCTTGCTGCTTTCTGTGGTAACCTGGGGCAACAGCCAGCTTGGTAAGGTAAGCCAACAGAAGTTCAAGCGAACTGATATGCCAGGGAACAGAGACACAAGGTGTATGAGGTAATTTTTTTATATGGGACCATCTCCTGGTGCTGAGGTAGGTCACTTTTCACCCCCCACAGCCAGGGCTGGCTCTAGGTTCCCCCCCCCTTTTTTTGTTGGCTTTTACACGTTTGCACTTTGCAATTTTTCTTTTTTTTTTTGGTCCCAGTATTTTAGCCCTATAAATAGGGAATACAGCAGACTTCCGATAACCTGGCACCTTTGGGACCCAGGGGGTGCCGGATTATCGGATATGCTGGAGAATCAGGAGATACTCCGGCAGGGGGGCTGTGATAGGTCTGGGGGTGGGGGTGGTCGGGCGGGGAACAGTGCGGCGTGGGGCAAACCGGGTGCTGATGAGGGGCAGCGCTGCGGGACCAACCCGGCAGCACCCCAGCTGCTCTGCCCCAAGGCTTCCCCACATCCACCGCTGGTTAGTTTCAGCAGCAGCAGCAGCGGACTTGGGGAAGCAGCTCCAACTGTCCGGCTAGCCGGAGCACTTCCAGGTTCCAGTTGGTGCTGGACTATCGGGAGTGCCGGACCAGTGGATGCTGGACAATTGGAGTTTTACTGTATCATTTTAATTATTTTTTTTCCATAAAGGCAAAGGCACTTCAAGTAAACTCCCCCTCCCCTTTCACTCGCTGCTGGGTCACAACAGCCTCTTCCCTGCCCTGTCCAGCCCTTCCCTATGGACAAGCACCCCTTCCTTCCGACCCACAGGGTGCAGGGACAGCGCAGAGCCAGAAGGGTGCGGGGACGGCGCAGGGAATGGGCGGCGCAGAGCCAGAGGGGCGCAGGGATCGGGGGGAGCAGGGTGCGGGGTGCAAGGGCGGCACAGAGCCAGAGAGTCGCAGGGAACAGGGAGAGCAGGGGGACTGGGGTGCAGGGTGCAAGGGCGGCGCAGAGCCAGAGGGGCGCGGGGCGGAGCGGACGCAGCGAGCCGGGCGGACGGCAGGGAGCGGTCTCTCGCTGGCAAAGGGGGCTGGGGCTGCGGCAGGACTGGAGCCGGCGGAACCTGGCCACACTGTGCTTCGCAGCCAGCTCCCGGGGACACGCAGCCAGAGCTGAGCTCCTGCAGCCCTTTCAAATCGGCGGGGCAGGGCCAGGC
The DNA here is from genome assembly GCA_030068395.1 of Apalone spinifera. NCBI lineage: Eukaryota > Metazoa > Chordata > Testudines > Trionychidae > Apalone > Apalone spinifera. Next base: position 170,341,405 of record JANRFK010004149.1, read on the forward strand.
ATAGCCGGGGGCAGCTGCTTACCTGAAAATGTGCCGCCCCAAGCATGTGCTTGATTTGCTGGTGCCTAGAGCCAGCCCTGCCCACAGCTCCGCTTCAGGTCCCCTCCTTTCGCCATCTCTGCCTCAAAGAGTTTTTGTGACAGTGACAGGGCCACTCACCATTACCTTGTCCCCAGTAACCACGCGACCTGACGGCACCACAGGGCAGCTGGAACTGCCCTCATGATCATGCCGTTGGTTGCTACAGGGGGCAAACGACCACAAAACCCGTAACCAACGTCACCTCCACCACACTCTCTCCACTGCTGAGAGGACACCCTTACAGCCCATGAAATCTAGCCACAAGATAGCAACCGAGCCAGCAGACTGTGATGATGCTGATGAAGCCAAGTGACAACTCTCTGACACGAACTACGATAAAGAACTAAAGGACGACCCCATGCAACTGACCCAAGAACTTCAGGTACTAGCACACCCTTCCCAATCCACGTCAAGAGAAACTTTATACCTTCCTGCGCCAGGGACCGTCTACATTCTTTCCAAGACGCACAAAGAAGGGAACCAGACAGACCCACCATACTGGACCACAGCTCTCTTCCTGAAAGAATACAGGGACTCTCAGAAACCACCCTTAAACAACCCACCACACGAGCCTCCTTCCGCCAGGACACACTGACTCCCTCCACAGCACTGACAACTGCCCTCAAAACAACATCCTTGCCACCACGAATGTCACTTCCCCATACAGTATCCCTCACAATGACAGCAGAGCTGCCTCCCTCCAATACGTACAAGACAATGGACAGCCCCAAACGCATTCATTCCATCCTCACCCACAGCAATTCAACAGGCACTCTCTGCCAGCCACTTCGTGGGCCACCTTGACGAAAAGCATCTGAACAAACGAAGCACAAAACCAATGACATACCTGAGATAAAACCGGTGACATTTTCATCGTCTGGACAGACAGCTTAAACTCCTATAGATTTCCACCCCAACTTCAACAGCCACCGTGGCCTTTAAACTCTTTCGGGAACACTCCCACACTAGCTTCAACGTCCTGGATCCCAACCAGCTTCAACAACGGAACCCTGCAAGACAACCACACAGACCCAATGGCCACCGTTAGCACTCCAAGAAATCTGTTCTCCACAGCCGGGCACTCGGATACCACACAACATGCCGGAAGGAGACAGTCCAGGAGATACTTAAAACCACCTTCACCAAACAAGAACACTCCCCCAGACGAGTAGATTGCATCATGGAACGGCCCACCCAAATGCCCCAAGGTAACCTGCTTCAATACAGAAATACACCCCTAATGCCATCTCCTGCCCTACACTGGAACCCACAGGGGGTATCACCACACTACAACCCATACTCAACAGGGATCCCATCCAACCTGAACCCCCACTGCTGACATTCACCCCCCAAAACTCTCCAAACTCATCATCAAAAGCAAGCCCTCCACAGACCACAAAGCACCATTCCCAACCAGAACAGACGCAAAACCTGCAGACATCGTTCCACACCTACCACAATCAACACCTCCCCCCAAAGCCATTTTCAAGACTCATGGAACCTCCCATGCCTATTACAACATGCAGCGCACCTCGGCCAGCACCGAGTGCCCCTACAACCACTCTGTGGGTGGAACCAATCGCTGTGCTCCCCCCCGAACGCACACAGGAAAATGACGGGAGTAGACACCTCGTCACCTGGGGAGGAACACTTTTTACAGTGCAATCAATCGCTCTCTGACCCATCGGTCCCTGTCCTCAAAGGAAACATGCACAGCACTCGCCAGACACAAGTCTGGGATCTTCCGTCCGTTACTCTGCAGGACGCTGACATCGGGGCCTGAACAGACTGGCTTACAGCAACAACCTGTCCCAAGACTGCCGAGGTGCGAGTGGGCCACTTTGCTTGAAAATGGCCCTGCGTCTACACTGGATGAGCTGGCCCATCCTGTAATTAGCTTTGACCCCTCGAGCACCTCTACCAGACCACAGAAGAGCTAAGTGTGGCTCGAAAGCCTGTCTCTTCCCGCTGCCCCAACAGGAATGGTCCAACGACAGATATTACCCCTCCCCCCACTGCGTCTCTAATACCCTGGAGCTGACGCAGCTACAACTACACCATGTCCAGAAGAACACGTTCACTTGGGATTTATCTAACTCTGGCCTTGTCTACACTGGCAACTGAGGGACAAAACTTGTGTCATTCACGGGTGCTTAACCCCCTCCCCCTTAAAAGTTTTGCTGCAGCAAGTGGCAACAGAAACAGCGCATTGTTGGCAGGAGCACTCTCCTGTTGCCCATGGGAACCTTGTTTGCAAGGGGGGGCAAAAGTGTCGACAAACAGCATTTAGCCTGCCCGACTTTTAGTGACACGGCTGTGTAGTGTAGCCACATCCTTCCACAGAGAAACACTGAGCTCAGACAGACTTGCTCAAGTGTTAGACTGAGGTTAGATCAGGGTCAGCTTTCTCCTAGGTTACCTATCCCCTCTCACTTCTAGACACTCGGTCCAGGCAAACCCCCAGGACTCAGTCCAGCCAGCTGGCCTATATTCAAATTGTGCCTCCAGGGGAGGCTAAGGGGTGTTAGACAATGGACACAATGGAGGAGTAGACCATTTTGTAGCCTTGTATCTAGCTCAAAATTCCAGCTGTTTTAAGAAAACTTATTTCTGAGTTTCTAACCCATTATTCCATTGGAGGGGCACAGCGCTGTAATCCCATTTACACAGTCAGGACTTTCCATCCCACTTCATACCGTGACAAAGCTCCAGCCTTGTCTCAGTGGGTCCCACACTTCCTGGTGGGAAGCTCACTCACGCTCAACGTGGCCTTTGTGGTGCTTACCCAGGGAACAGGGACTTGCTTATTCTGTTGCCAGTATATCTGCCTTCTCCTACTCTTCTGTACCCCACTGACCGGAGTCCGTCATGTGTCCTCCCCCCTCACTGGCCCGAGTCCATCACGTGTCCTCTCCACGATCAACACTCTGGGCTGCCCGACAACGCATACGTGGGAAGCCATCAGTGTTGCCATGGTGGCTCCCAGCTCAGGGCTGCGCACCAAAGAGGAACAGTTACCGGGAGAAAAACAAACAATCTGGTCACTCTTGCATTCTGCTCCTTGTTCCGCTGCATCCACTGAAGAGGGGCATGGCTGGCCCAGCAGGTAGCTATGCAATGTTTCCATGGCCCACTGACCAGCGAGGCTCTCCCAATCGACCACTGTGTATTTCTGTTGCTTCAGTAGGAGGTTCTTGCTGAGGCAGACAACTGGATGGCCCTCCTGCCCACCATCTGTGATAGCACTACCCCTAACCCTACCTTGGATGGGTCGGTTTGCAAGATAAGTCCCTTGGTGAAATCTGGGGCCATCAGCATGGGGGTACTGCAGGGGGCAGTCCGCCCGTCTGTCGAGGCCCTCTGCTGCGTCAGACCATCTCACCACTTCAGGTCCACAGGCCTTCCCCAGGTCTGCCAGGGAGCTCGCCGTGGGGCAGCGCGGGGATAAACGCTGGGCGTACCCCACTACACTAGGAACACCAGGACTTGTTTCTTGCGACTTGGCTGGGGCCAAATTTTGGGTGGCCTCTACCTGATTTAGTCGGGGTTTTACCAGACCATCTCCTAGAGCACAGCGGAGATATCTGCCCTCTGCGAGCGCTAGGGCGCACCTGGCAGGGTTTGTAAGGTACCGAGGACTATTGGGAGAGAAAAGCCCCCAAGTATATTTCACAACAGCAGGAGGTTTCAGAACGAGCAATGAGACGAAACGCCCTTCCCTGCTGAGAAAAGGGCTAGCCTCCCCTCTTCTCCGGCAGGTATGACCCCTGTGAACGCTGCACCTGAGCACCTGTCTCCAGTGGGTTTACCCTCCACACCCGACGAGGCGCGGCAGTGCTAGTCACACCGCCAGGCGGGCAGCTGAGACATGGAGGCTGAGTGGGCCGAGGACACCCAGGGAGTCTGTGGAAGAGCCGGGAAGTGAACCAGCGACTCCTGAGTGCCAAGCTAGCACCTAACCATGGAGCTTCCGGCTTCCCCCCGGGGCAAAGCAGTAACTCCCTCCCCAGCCACTGCTCCCAGGAGGTAACCACGTGCCAGCACGAGGCCAGGCAGAGGTGCTATAGGCGGTGGCTTTGACAGGGGGCTTTCCTCACACTGTGGCACTGCCCTAGGTGGCTGTTCCCCAGGTACCAGAAGCTCCGCCCTCTGAAAGCGCCCAGTAAACTGCTGCCCACTCCAGACACTTTTGCCCTGTGCGCATTGCCGGTCCAAAGCCTAGTGAGGTCAATGGAAGGGCTCCCACCGGGTTAGACCTTCAGAAACAAGGGAGACTCCTCTACAGCAGTCATTGTCTTACCTGCGAGTGCTACTTACCAATGGCAGGGAAGTTCCTTCGGTACGTGAACCAGAGCCGAGAGGTCACATCCAGCAGGATCGCCTCCTTCTCTGAGGGATTTCAGAAACAAACACACGTGACATCCCTGAGAAAGGCACCAACCCTGCCTAAATCCTACCACTCAGCCACTTTCACGGCTGAAAGCGCCCGGCTTGACAGGAGCAGGGCTCGTGGGTGAAGGCTGGGCAGTCAAAAATCCAGCCTGCAGGGCAGGGAAGAAAAACCTGGCCATGTGGAGGGAAAACGGTCTTTACTACTTCAGCGTCCCCTTTCCAGTGACAGCCAGCCCCACCTAGAAGCATGGGAGGCTGCCTGCCCAGCCCAAAGCGTGGGCGGGAAGGGGGTTCTACAACCCCTGATGCGAAAACAGGACCATTTTCTGTCAACATGCTGCAGGGAGCAGGCATGGCCGTCCTGGCAGCATGCAATGGAGACCACAGCAGGAGGCCTACACGCCAACAAGCAGGGACTGCCCTGCTGCAGGATGCAATTTAGGAAAAGCTGGGATCACATGAGATGGGATGGAGACCCCCCGGGCCACGGGACAGATCCAGCCCCTGCTTAATTTCATCCTGCCCGTGGCAAGCCTCCATGCTGCGAGCCAGAATCCCTGAGCCTCAGTGCCTGCCCACGGGGCTGGAGCTGCGAACGCTGCCTTGCAGCAATCTGGGAAGCTCTGCCTGCTAGTCTCACCTGCAGCCGCCACCCCACAGCTCCTGTGGCCGGGAATCACGGGCAACGGGAGCTGCGGGGGTGGGTAGTGGGACCCCAGAAAGCTGCCTGCATTCCCCAAGGGGCCACCGTGACATGCTGGCTGCTTTTGAAACCAGGAGCTGCTGCAGTTAAGTGCCCCACACCCCCTTCTGCACCCAAACCCCCTGCCGCAGCCCTGAGCCACCTCCCAGACCTCACCCCAACCCCCTGCCCTGAGCTTGCTCCACACTCGAAACCCCTTGCCCCCAGCCCAGAGCCCCTTCCTGCACCCCGACCCCCTCATCCCAAGCCCCACCCCGTAGCCTGCAGCCCAGCTGGAGCCCTCACCCCCTCCCACATCCCTCATTTTTAACTCCATCCCAATTACAAGGCTGCCAAAATCCCCAATAGGATGGATCGGATACCACTGTGTTCACACCAATGGCATCCAGGGGAGAAAGTCAGCAGCCCTAATCCCCGAGCCTTAGGGAAGCCCCCAGCCTCCACCTCCTGCCCTCCATAGGCTTTTGTGTGCCCCACGACTAGTTTCTGGGGGTTAATGGCCCCGGTTGGAAAAAGGCTCCCCACCCATGACGTAAAAATTCAAACCACTACGGGGCTGGTTAGAGGTCCGTAAAGCCCTCAAGCCCTGTGCAGGTACTAGCATGTGAGTGAAGTACCTGTGAACGCACTGTACGTTCTCCCCAGGATCCAGACCGGCTCTTTGGTCTCAGGAAAGTCTTCATACTCAAACCTGAGCGTATCATAGGTAAGCGTAGCTGGAGAGAAACGGAAACACAGAGCTCACATGGAGGAGGGTTTGGGTTTCCAGTTTAAACTAACGGAGGATACATTCACGCAGGATGGATCGCTTTACAGTCGAAGGATCTAGGAACCCGTCGATGTAAGAGCTCTGCTGATACACTAACAACAAACACCGCCTCGCTCTTACCTAATGCATTCCACCCGCCATCTCAAATCACTTTGCCGAGGTGCTGGGTACTGTTACCCCCATTTTACAGAGGGGAAACTGAGGCACGGAGCGGGGCCGTAAGCTGCCAAGGGTCCCCCAGTGGGCCATTAACAGTCGGGGTCAGAGCGCAGGTCTCGGTGCACTCCTGTGCTCTGCCCCTGGACCTCAGAGCTCTGATGAAATCAGCAAGCTGTGAAAAGCTCAGGATAGAGCCAAGCCACAGGAACTGCCAAGCCTGCGGAGGCCCATCTAGCTCAGAACCTCGTCTCGGACAGTGGCCAGTACCTGCCGCTGAAGAGGAAGGTACGAGAGCCCTGCAACAGGCACAGATGTAGGATAATCTGCCCCTTCCCAACACGGGCTGGTCTCTCAGAATCCGAGGCTGATTTAAGCCCTGAAGCAAGAGCTTTACTGTCCCTCCCAGAATGCCCAGATGTGTTATTAACAAACAAGTCCCTTTCTCCAGGGTACCTTCTTTCTGGTGGTGCAGTCAGAAGCCTAGGGTCAAGTCAGCACGGATGCTAAAAATCCCTCTCAAAGAGGGAGCCCCGAGGATCTTAAAATTGCTCCCTCGTTAGAATCAAACGCGCAAAAGTCTTTGCTCAGGAAAACAGAGTCTGCAGCCATGGAAGGTGAGAGAATGTCCTCTATCCGTGTCATGCAGTAAGTCATGTGAAACCACAGGAGCTTTGCTGAGGCACCCACTCTAGAGGTTGCAGGGCTTGTACATTATCCATTCTGCTAGTTTCCCTCTAAACATGGCCTTGATCAGTACTTAGACGTCTGTCTTTGCTAATGTAAGGCTATGTCTAGACCGCGTCCAAGGAATGTGTCCGCTTTTTTGGAACAGTTTCTGAGAAAGTGACGTGTTCTTTTGGCATCCCTGTATTCCTCTCGGTGAGAGGAATAAGGGATGTTCCCAAAGAAGACTTTTTTTCCCAAATTTTGGCCCCGTGTAGATGGGCCAAATTTCGGAAAAGCCTCTTTCGGAAAAACAGCAGAAAAAGATACACAAATTGCAGTTCCCAATTTGCGTATCTTATTCCAACTTTTCTCAGCAGTCTAGACATAGCCTAAGTCTGACTGCGCTGGATTACAAAACAATCTAGCGAAGGCGTTCCCAATCAGGGCTGCGGTCCTCCCCACAGCGTGAACAAGCCAGTCTGCAAGGACTTGCGGAGTCAGAGTTACTGCTAAGAGCTTTGGGACGATGGTTTAACAGAAGCAGGACTCGGGGGGGAGGGAGGGTTTGGGAATGGCTGAGCTGAGTGTCAAGGAAAGTGCTCCCAAAAGAAGTCAGAAGAGAAGTCAAGTGATCTGAATGAATGAGCTTGGGCAAGCTCCACAGCAAACTGTCACAGCTTCACTCGGCTCTGCTGCTCAGACAAGATATTCTCAGCAACTCTTTTAGCTGAGACAAGATCCAATAAATTACCTAATGATAGAGCTGACAAGAAAAAAAACAACCCCCCCCCACCCCCTCCCAGACACAGCATATGCCATTGCCCCCGCCGTAACTTGTGGTCAAACCTCTTAGCTCAGCGGCCATTTCTCACTCACAGTCGGTGCTGCTGACTGTGTATACAGTATAGAATTCTATTAACGAGAGACAATGCAAAGTCAGTTTTCCCTGGGGGTTCTCTGCATTTAGGGCTTGCCTACACTGGAAGGTTAGTTTAGATTAAGTGAGGTAATGAATTTAAAACACAATAGCTAATTGTGCAGACAAGCCCTCAGCCTTGTTAAGCATCACCGCAGTTTTACGGGTGTTGTCAATGACTGCTCTACGGTTTGTGCTAAGACAATAGAACACTCATTCTAGCTGCAGAAGTTCATCTATATGACATTCCGAAAAGCAAGGCAAACAAGATGTTTTTGTCAATGTGACCCCACTGGCCTCACTTAGCTCTCCTGCCCCGCGGTCTTTCTAACCTGGAACATCATGATTTGAGTGTCAAAGGCAAAACGAAAGCAGCAGCAAACTGCCATCACTGGGTTAAACTGTCATTTTCTTTAAGGAAAGGAGCCTGTCTACATAAACGGGGACTAACTCCAAATTAGCACCTGGCTGGACAGATAAGCAAGTAGACTCCCTGTACCAAAGTTCTCAGTCTTCTTCCCCTACATCAGTGTTTCTCAAACTGTGCTCCGTGGAGCCCCAGGGCTCCACAAGACACCTCCAGGGGCTCCGCAAGGTTGACAAACTGGAAACATCGATAGGTACAACACATACAATCAGTGGACCGCTGGGGCGCCGCATAAATTTGTACGCATGTAAAGGGCTCCGGAGCCCAAAAAGTTTTGAGAACCGCTGCCCTACATGGATCACATGTAAATGAAGATGAGGGTCACCCTTATCCCAGGGCCCCTGCCTGCACGCCATAGTGAGACGGCCGTGTCAAGCAGAGCAAATCTTTACATAGGAAAATATGAATATGAAGTAGCAGCAGAGAAGAGGATTATTAGAGCCAGACCCATGCAACAGGCCACACTGGTGTATCTTCTTTCTCCTTCTCCTTACTACAACCGACAAGCATTGATAGCACAGAGTCCCTGTGCGTCTGGTGCTATTTTTGACAGCTTTATTTTCATAAACCTGTATTTTGGAGTAAAAAAACCAATCTTCCCCCTGGACCTCCCCCTCTCACTCCCCACCCCCTGCAATTCACTGGCTTATTGGCAACCCACAGATGGTTTTAATATTAAGTTCTGCAAAACTGAGAACATCAGATCGGCCACATTGGGTCAGAGCGAGTGCCCCACAGGGGTGAACAGAACAGGGAACCAAGGGAGCCCTCTCCTGTCGCCCATCCCAGCATGCTAGTACTCCAGGTACAATGAGGGTTAGCAGAGCGCTGTCACTACACATCCCATTTCTAGGTGATCACACCTTTCCAAAAGTTCCACCACTGGGCTGAAATCCTCCACAGCTGGTTTATACGAAGGGTGTGAAAGGATAACCAGAAACCGGGCAGAGGTCTGCTCCAGGCCCGCAGGGGCCTACTGCAGACAGGGGCTGCTCTGGCATCCGGAGCAGGCTGGGCACCCTGCAGGCAGCGGGTGTTGGGAGCCACCGCATGGGAGCTGGTGGCAGCCCCCACCACAGTGCAAGGTTGGAGGTGGGAGCCCCATGGGCAGCCAGGCTGGAGTGGTCCCCAGCCTGGATCCCGCTTAGTCGGTTACCAGGTTAAACGTTAGTTAACCAGGATTTTACATCCCTAGTTTATACCCAAAGGCAAATATCTAGACACGTTTGACCAAAACAGTTCTGCTAATGCTGAGCAGGAGATGACTGGGAAAACACAAGGAAACGTATTTTCTCCACTCTAGATGTAATTGCTTCCTTGAAAGCTTCAGAGTCAAAATGGCTGGAAATTAGGCAGGCCCAAAGCCTTTTGGCTGTTCAGCTGAACGTCAGTTGGGATTTGTCAGAGCTATGAGGTTCTGCACCCTGCGGTTTGAAATGTATGTATTTTAACCAGCATCTCTGAGCATTCAGAATGGGACAGACGGTGCAACGGATACGCATGTGCAGATAAGAGGGGCACATTGGATAGGGCAGTCCACCTTCATTCAGTGCACATTTATTGCCTATGCAGCCAAGGGGACCCAAAGCTCTCAGCTCTGCAAAGCGCCCACTCACAAAGGCAGGGCTGTCCTTCCTCGTGACTCCAGGCACAGAGCTGTGGACCAAGCAAGGCTGCTTCAGAGAGTGCCACATCTTGCACCAGACACATCATCCCATTCCAGCAGCATCCCCCCAAAGAAGCACTGATTACAGAATTTCTTTTCCCTTTCAACTTGGCCTAGAACAAGCCATTAAAATTATACTGAGAATAGTTAGGGTTGCACAGTTCAGTACTCGAGTAAGGAGATAATTCCAATAAGATGGAACACAACCTACAACCACTTCCTTTTTGCACTGGTATTTAAGACAGTAATTATATAAGCTACTTTCCCTCATAATACAAGGCAGCACTTACAGTCTTGTATGGTGTGCTTCTGTCAGTTTGCATCTTGTACGTAAACGACTGTTAGCATCAGTTTATCTGGCATAAGCAGAGCACTCCAGTGGTAGGAGACCCTAGACATGGATGCAGGCAAGTGCGTAAAACAACAGTAAGACCTTGCACTATTTGAGAAACAGTACGGCTACGTCTACACTGGCCAGTCTTGCGCAAGAACATATGCAAATGAGGCATGGTAATGAATATCGCCGCACCTCATTTGCATACTTAATGAGCTGCCATTTTTGCACAAGGGGCTTTTGCGCAAGGAGAAGTCTACACTGCTCCTTCTTGCACAAAAACCCCCTCTTGCACAAGAGCCGTTCTGCGGCTTATTTTCAGGCAGAACAGCTCTTACGCAAGACAGGGTTTTTGCGTAAGAAGGAGCAGTGCAGACTTCTCCGTCTTGTGCAAAATGGCGGCTCATTAAGTATGCAAATGAGGGACAGCGATATTCATTACCATGCCTCATTTGCATATGTTCTTGCGCAAGACTGGCCAGTGTAGACGTAGCCTATGTAATAATCAAAGACTATTTTAGTGCATAAGGGATGAAGTTAATATTGTGGGTGAAAACTTAGACATCTTCTGTACTTTTAAAGTCTAAACCTGGAAAATTAAATGTTCTTAGTTCAGTTTTCGCTCACGGACACACAGATGTACACGAACAGGTGGAGAATTTTCTGACTTGTATATCATGTCACATTGCAGCTATCACACAAAATGATTAAACACGAGGACTTTCACTCAGTGCTGTAAGCCAGTCTTATTACCCATGTTAATCTTAGTGCAACAAAGGGTAAAACACTGTAATACTTCTCCATGCGTTTCCTTGTGTCTACCTACAAATTTAATAAGAAATCAAAGCTCTGATGATGACTCAACAGAAACATGGTCTATGAGTGCAGCAAGGGATATTTTCCTTGTGCGCACTAAGTGGAACGGCTGATGCTTACGGGGTGATCTGAATAAGTTGTATGGCAGTGGTCTCCAACCTTTTTACACCCAAGATCACTTTTTAAATGACAGAACAAGCCAAGATCTACCGCCCCATAGAATCACAGAATACTAGGACTGGAAGGGACCTCAAGAGGTCATCGAGTCCAGTCCCCTGCCCTCATGACAGGACCAAATACTGTCTAGACCATCCCTGATAGACATTTATCTAACCTACTCTTAAATATCTCCAGAGATGGGGATTCCACAACCTCCCTGGGCAATTTATTCCAGTGTCTGACCACCCTGACAGGTAGGAACTTTTTCCTAATGTCCAACCTAAACCTCGTTTGCTGCAGTTTAAGCCCATTGCTTCTTGTTCTATTCTGAGAGGCCAAGATGAACAAGTTTTCTCCCTTCTCCTCTAAGACATCCTTTTAGATACCATCCTTCCCCAAGACCCCACCCCTTCCTTGAAGCCCCGCCCCACCCTGCCCTCTCTATTCTCCTCCTCTCCATCACTTGCTATCCCCAACCCTTATACTGCTGCTTTTTTCCCCCAATTCTTCTGTAGGAAGAGATTTTTCCAACATTTGGTCTGTCTAGACTGGACCAAATGTCAGAAAAACCCCTTCTTTTGGAAGCTCCCTTATTCCTCATGGAAAGAAGAATATAGGGGTGACCGAAAGAGCATGTCTGCTCTTCCACTAAAAAAAGCAGAAGAACACACACATCCCTGGATGCAGAAGAGCTTTTCTGGGATATCTCTGGAATCCTGAAAAACTCCTGCAGTCGAGCCATACCCTTGCTGAGTTGAGACAGGATGTGTAGGCTCTGGGGTGGGAATGAGGGATTTGGGGGTGGGAAGGGGTGAGAGGTGCAAGCTCTGGGAGGAAATCTGGATGCAGGAGGAGGTGGAGAAGGGGACGCTGGCTCGGGGAGAGGGCTCCAGGCCGGGCAGTGTTGGGGTCAGATGGAGGGTTGGAGTACTAAGCAAGCCACAGGCTTGTGGATGTGAAGGTGCAGGAATTTGGTTTAGGAAATGTGAGGGGCTCAGGGCAGGGGGTTCCAGTGTATGATAGGCTCAGATCTAGAGTCTGGGAGCGGAGGGGTGCTGGAGTGTTATGATGCTGCGGCCAGATGGGGGCGTGACCCCAATTGGAGGTTTGTTGGCCAGGCTTCATTTTTAAATAAAATACTGTGTCAAACCCAAAAAGTTTCTGCATTGTCTTTATTTCTGAGAAGGGCAGGGAATCTGTTCTGAGTCAGGGGTCACTGACCCACAGAAAAGTCAGTTGGGGCCACACAA